>JARQOC010000003.1:256933006-257080913 GCA_033576535.1 Allobates femoralis | reverse complement strand
TTGGAGTGACATGAGTTTTTCATCTGTATGGACATGCAGTGTGAGCTTTTCCCTAACCTTGCTTCGCGTATATCTTCACACATGATTTTTACATGATCTTTCCAAACCGTACAAAGTTAGAATGACAGATTAGAAGTTCGATCTTACGAGGTCTCCGCTGATTGCTTCAGTCTCTCATTAAGCTTCAGAAAGGGTAAAAGAGATAACAACGCCCTTTGTAGCGAGCGGTGGGCAAGCAGGCACTCGGAGAAAGTAACAGAGGACTAACATAGGACAATAGGATCAGTCGACCACCATATAACTGAAATAAATGAAGCAAAGTGGATGTACTATAAGTCTACAATTGTGTGTGCAGCTACAGTATTATCGTATGACCGCCCCTGCTGAGTAACATCTGGCTTTCACAATATTAGTGACTCTTATATTTATACAGTAAGTTCTATTGAATGAAGTTAGAATTCAGATGTATTCACCATTTTACCCCATATTACACACAGATCTCACTACAATGTTTCATTTGTGACTTAACTTTTTGTAAAGTTTTAATTCCCAGCTATTAATATGATAGTTAGTTCTTGCTGTTTACTATCTTGTGGCCAGCTGACGTTAAATATATTTTAAATGTTCTTCTTATAGAGCATAATGCACCATTCAGAATGTTTGTTTCCTACAGAACCAAGTGGATATGTCAAATTAGGGTACGCTCACATCCTCAGCGAGGAAAGTAGCAGAATGTCATTGGAGTGACATGAGTTTTTTCATCTGTATGACATGCCAGTGTGAGCTTTTCCCTAACCTAGCTTCCGTATATCATACACATGTCATTTTTTAACATGATCTTTCCCATACCGTACAAAGTTAGAATAGACAGATAGAAAGATCGATCTTACGAGTCTCCCGCTGATTGCTTCCAAGGTCTCTCATTAAGCTTCAGAAAGGATAAAAGAGATAACACACGCCCTTGTAGCGAGCAGTGGGCAGCAGCACTCGGAGAAAGTAACAGAGACAACATTAGGACAATAGGATCGTCGACACCAAATACAGGAGGACCTGCGGTGACGTCACGCACATGTTACCACCCACGTGACCATCGAGTAGAAAGCCTTGCTCCGGCGTTTTGTGCACCTGAGGCACCAGAAGCGACGACTACTGAGTTATGCCAGGTGCATAACCCTGCCAGGTTAGTGCCCAACTAATTGAATACTTCTCCACTCTACCACCAGGGTTTCACTAGGAGCGCCCCTCCTGCTCCTCTTCTCTTCTTCTCATTAAGCTTCATGCATATTCACTGCTCTTGAATCAACCAGAGCTAAGGGATGGGGTACTTGGTCACCGGTCTGCTGTGTGGGAAGTCACGGATGGACGGGATCCCGGTGCCGTGCCCTAGGGATCATTTGAAGGGGGATGAAGGAATTATTTACAGGGGAACGTGACGCCACCTGTAGTGTCCGGTAATTTGATACCAGCGCTGCCAGCCGGCCGCTGAGGTGATGGTTGAGGCAGCAAAGTGTGGTACAGCTCCCCACAGGTGGAGCTTTGACCTCAGGGCAGCTATTGTGGTGAGACTGTGAGGGAGGACAGTGATGGTAATGGTGGTGCAGTTCTTACCCCTCTGCTGAGCTGCTACTGATGCTGGGCGCTCCGGGCACCACAGTAAGGAAGACAGAGTCCAAAGGAAGTTTACTTCACTTTAATAGGTATCGGCAGATGATGATGGTGTACGGTACAGTCCGGTTTACCGGGAGTCGGTCACCAGCTCCAGGTTCCCTGTTATGGAGTCTCTAGATGTCCTACTTTCTAAGGCTTTCTGGGATAAGCTTTTCCTTCTGTCTTTCCACCCTTGCAGAGCTCTCCCGGCAGTCCCCTGATCTCAATCAGTAAGGCACGGTTATCCTTTCCCGGATTTAAGAGGAGCTGAATCTCCCCCGACGTCGGTAATCAGGCTGTTATCCCACCGGTTATGGATCTGTTATGGTCCGGAGGGTGAGGTACCTTAGTGGTGCATACGGTCAACCCGTTATGTTGGGCCCGCAGCTTGTCGGTCTATAGTCAGTGATAAACGCCTGACTACTTCGGCTACCCGCAATGCCGATGGTTCCCCAACGTGACCAGCCGCCTCCAACCAGTCCTGGTCTGTTGCCCTCTGTCCTGGGTCCCCAATTAGAGATGGGGCACCCTCCTTTCAGTTGGCTGTCAGGCCTAACCACTCTGTCTGCCTCCCCAGCACCGTCTGAGGTAAACTGTAACAACTGTCACTCCTCTATCCTAAGCTCTGCCCCCACACACTGTGGAACCTACTATATTACCAGTTCCCCCTATTCTAAGTGGTGCGGTCCTAAGTGGGTGTAAATTCAGACTCCATATAGTGAACCCTGAGCTGATGACCTTACAGGGAAAGAAAAACACAATTTTTGTACTAAAATGTAATATCACCCTGTAGCCTTAGTCGCAGGGGCGCTACACACTGACCAGCAACATCCAATTATAGACGCTCACTCTCTTTGAGAGCGTCTGTGATTGGCTGTTGCAATCAGACTGCGCTCCCACAATCTGCATGGTGTATGTGCTTGGTTGTCATACACATTAGCTTATGGCAAGCCAACACTCCATCATATTGTGTAAAATAAATTATGGAAAAATCTATGTAGGGCTACACTGTATTTTGCATTCTCAGTACAGATACCTGGGTGCTGCCACCCTCAGCTGCCTAGTTTTACCTTGACTGGCAAAAATAAATGTGTGGGCTTCACGCTATTTATAGTTGCCACCCAAGGAACAACTAGACAGCTGGGGGCTGGTATTGTCAGCATGGTGGGTCCATAGTTATTTGGCCCCACACACTATAGAATAGCAGCTCTTAGCTGCCCCAGAATTAGGCCTGGGGCATGCCTCTTAGGCACATTCATTAGAAGTGCCACATCCTGTGGCTTCACTTTGCACTTCCCAATGCCCTGTGCGATGGCATTGGGATGATGAAAGGTGTTAATGACAGCTGATAATTGACATCTTGTCATTAAACCCTGGATCATGTCAAGTGTCTTCTGATACCCCCCATTATCAATCCAGTAAGTAAATCATTAATAAACACACACAGAAAAATCTTCTATTAGAAATAAAACACAGAGAAAATGTATTCATTAGAAATAAAATACAATGAGAACACTCATTTACCCATTTATTAAAAGTCCCAACAACATACCCTTCGATGATAATCCACCATGAGGTCCCATTTTGCAACTCAGCTCTACTGAGGCCGCGGTAAAGAAGTATTCTTTCATCCTGTTAAGTACATTCAGGTGCAGTTTGTGGTCATGCGGTTTTTCACTATTGTCAATGAGTGGGATGGCTGCAAAAGGCAGCAAACAATTGACATACTTAGGCTAGGGTCACACTTAAATATAGAATTGCGTTCACCGCATCCAGATCCAGATGCGGTGAACGCAATAGGTTCAGACAAGCCTCAATCCGGGAACCGGATTGCTGAAGCCGCAATCCGGTAACCGGATTGCTCTGGATGTGTAATCCGGAGCAATCCGGTAACCAGATAGTTTGCTCATCCCTGCTGCCCAGGGATGAGCAAACTGTTCTCTGTGTTTAATAACTTTTAATTTTATTAATAAATGTGTGTATACTGTCTCTAGGGAGTGCCCACTCCCCTTCAAGACCTTCCACCCACTCAGGTGGGCATATAATGCTTGAATCAGTTATGTACAGCAGCTAACATTGCGAATGTTACAAACCACTCCGAAAACTGCAGCCTGCATGATTTTTCACGCAGGCTGCAGAGCCGGAGGCGGTAACCGGATTGCTTGTTAAGCAATCCAGTTTTTATCATAGGCTCCTATAAGGAGCGTTTCCTGATCCGGTTTTGAGCTTTTTAAAAGCTCAAAATCAGATCAGGATTTAAATAAAAAACCTGAAGTGTGACCCTAGCCTTATTCTTTTGTCTTGACC
Source organism: Allobates femoralis (assembly GCA_033576535.1). NCBI lineage: Eukaryota > Metazoa > Chordata > Amphibia > Anura > Aromobatidae > Allobates > Allobates femoralis. The sequence goes on along the minus strand of JARQOC010000003.1, from coordinate 257,076,959 downwards.
ACAAGTTTCACCAAAACTGCAAGGAAAAAATAAGCATTGTGGGCACAACACTTCAGAATTCTCATAGACTTTGTTGGGCTAAAGATAGGCTTGCAGGTTTGTGATGAAAGTGACACAAAAACACTGCAAAAAATGCAGCGTTGGCACAAAGCCTTATGGTGGGTTTACACGTCCCGATATCGGCGTCCAACTCCGACCAAAATCACGTGGTTCGTGCGTTGGACCCGATATCGTTCGTGCGTTGTATGGTATAAATGTCCAATACGATGCACAAACGATGTCAAACCGATATCGGGGATCGAATGAGCGTGCTCTCCAACAGCCTGATATTGGATGGAGGTTGGAGCCGGATCATGCTGTGTAAACGCCAACTACGATGTGGAGTTCAACTTCCTCTATCCTCTCCATGTTAAATGGTCGTTCCTGGGTCAGCCTACAAGGGGGGCGTAGACATCGTAGAGACGTTGTATGCCGATATCGCGCTGTGTAACATCTCCTATGCGATCTTGGAATTCTGCCCAGCAAAAGACGCTCCCGCACCATTGGATCCAATGTCGAACAATATCGTGACGGTAAACCCACCATTAATGTGCTTTGGTTGGTTTCTTTCTAGCAAAAAGGTAAACTTTCTTCTGAATCCTGAGAAACATCATTGCGTTGAATCAGCCGTCTGATTAAAGGGTTGAACTCGATGCTGTCACACTTGTTTTACAAACACAGATCACAATTAAATACAGATATGGAATTGATACCAAAACATTCTATATTGTACTCTGGGTCTATTAGATATCTTCCCACTTCAGAACTCTCCATCTCACTCACAACTTCATCTCATTTCACATAATCAGAAAAACATAGAAGTAATAGCTGCATCCCTCTTCTCCTTATTTATTGTGTATATATGGATAGAAGGTTTGTAAACATTTAGACAAAGTTAGCAATGAGGACAGGAGAAAATACAAGCTGCTGAAAGGCAGGAAAACATTTTACTCTGACAATATATAATATATGGAATATTAGAGTGTCAAGCCTTAAAATGTAATACATTATATTTTTCTGTTTTGTACCTGTAAACTATTTACATTTGCACATTCATTCTTTTAAAGACATAAGGTCGTTACTTTACTCAGCATATGTACGGTAAATATTTAATTTTACAATGGAAACAATATACATTAATGAATATATGAGACCTGATGATGCTGGTGTATTTACTTTGAAATATTAATGTAACAATGGCTGTATATTATTATTATTACTGTTATTATTATTATTATTATTATTATTATTATTCATATTTTATATTTCTTTATTATGTTATGAACTCAGCTTTAATAGAAGGGTTGAAAATATGATAGGAGAAAAGGTGATTTTGAAATGGGATGTCCAACAAGTACTTTATAGGTGATCATAGAGTAATATATTACAGCGCTTTTCCAGCCGAAAACAAAGGAGTAGCAGCATGAGATGTCACACGAGAGCAGGAGAAACAGGAACAGAAATTCCACCATTTTGGAACCATGTGTTCCTGTTCCCGTGTGAGATAAATGTATGTGTGTGTGTGTGTGTGTGTGTCAGGGCTGTAGTTTGCTTTAGCAGCGTATGTCCATGCAGCTTCTGGCTGCAAACCCCGCTGCCTGTATATACACTGCAAAAGCGAAATAGAAGGGAACAATGTGAAAAATAATTGAAAAAAATACTCACCTATCATTGAGTATGCGAGAGAAGGTGTGAACTGCAGAAGCTGCCTCCTGTAAAGCGACCGGCAGGCACATCAGCTGATCTGTTTGCTCCTAGCAAAGCGATCAGATGATTTTATCTGCTGATTGGCAAACAGATCAGTGCCTGATGTGCCCTGAGTCAGCTGATTGCTTTACTGGTGACGGCTTCTTGCAGTTGAGTCATCTGATCAATCTGCCATTGATAAAGTGATCAATCAGCTGATCGGTGGGCACATCAGCTGATCTGTTTGCCTTCTTTGCATCTCTAACTCCATACATTTATTCCAGTCCTGTTTCCATTTTATAGTTTCCCATTTTTCAACTTGTCCATTTGGGGGCTAGAGTAAAAAAAATATAAGAAATATAAGCTTAGGTTTATTTACATATGTTTTATATTTTTGCATAATTGAGATCAGTTTACATAATGAACATTAGTTTACATTCGATTGTATCAGGTTTTTAATTCTATTACATATTGACCTAAATAAATAAAAAAACATTATGATTTATCCTATAAAAATTAATAATGACAATACAGGTTTAGACACACACAACTGTAGCATCTTTATCTGTGCTAGATATGTTGACTAGGTGTAAAACATAGATAAAAATTTAAACTACACTTTTATTGTTTGGGGGACAGAAGTAGCTGAAAAATATTGTATGTATAATGCATCGGGTAGTCTAGAATATGTATGTAGTTTATTTATGAAGATTTAACAATAATGCAAGGAGTACACGATATCTATCTATCACCTACCTATGTGTCTATCGTCTATGCATTTTTAGGATATTTTATCTTTATAATCTAAGGTTCTTGGTACACATATTGGCCAATACCTGTTTGCCCATCAACCAGCTTCAAGGTGATTTTAGATCTGATGGGTCCCTATCCTACCTTGTCTCTCTTTCCTTGGGCTCAGCTAAGCCTCCACTTTTACTATTTCTCAGTGGGAGGACTCACTTAAATAAAAGAAACAATGAGATATCATATACAGTGCTGACCACTGACCCACCATATACAGTGCTAACCACTGAGCCATCATATACAGTGCTTACCACTGAGCCACCACATACAGTGCTAACCACTGACCCACCTAAACAATGAACCACCATATACAGTGCTAACCACTGAGCCACCATATAAAGTGCTATCCACTTAGCCACCTAAACACTGAGACATCATATACAATGCTAACCACTGAGCCACCATAAACAGTACTAACCACTGTGCCACCATACAATGTTAACCACTGAGCCACCCTACAATGCTAACCACTGAGCCACCATGCAATGCTAACCACTGAGCCACCATATACAGTGCTAACCACTGAGCCACCATATACAGTGCTAACCACTGAGTCACCCTACAATGCTAACCACTGAGCCACCATACAATGCTAACCTCTGAGTCACCATACAATGCTAACCACTGAGCCACCTAAATAATGAGTCATCATATACAGAGCTAACCACTGAGCCTCCTAAACAATGAGACATCATATACAGTGCTAACCACTAAGCCACCATACAATGCTAACCACTGAGCCACCATACAATGCTAACCACTGAACCACCATACAATGCTAACCACTGAGCCACCATACAATGTTAACCTCTGAGCCACCATATACAGTGCTAACCACTGAGCCACCATATACAGTGCTAAGCACTGAGCCACCATACAATGATAACCACTGAGCCACCATACAATGCTAACCACTGAGCCACCATACAGTGCTAACCACTGAACCACTATACAATGATAACCACTGAGCCACCATACAATGCTAACCACTGAGCCACCATACAATGCTAACCACTGAGCCACCACAAAATGCTAACCACTGAGCCACCATACAATGGTAACCTCTGAGCCACCATATACAGTGCTAACCACTGAGCCACCATACAATGCTAACCACTGAGCCACCATACAATGCTAACCACTGAGCCACCATACAATGCTAACCACTAAGCCACCATACAGTGCTAATCACTGAGTACAGTGTATTTGCCATGGTGCGCGCCGCTATTCTGATTGGTCGGCGCTGAACGCGGCGACCAATGATAGGAGCGGCATTCAAACCGCGTGTCGCTTCTCTCATTGGTCGCCGCGTTCAGCACCGACCAATCAGAATAGCAGCGAGTGCTATGGCGCCATATTTCAAATACACTATACTCAGTGTATTTGAAATATGGCCCCATGGCGCACGCTGCTATCCTGATTGGACGGCGCTGAACGCGGTGACCCATCAGAGAAGCGGCGCGCAGTTTGAATGCCGCTGCTCAGATTGGTTGGCTCTGAACGCAGCGACCAAACGGAATAGCGGCTCGCGCCATGGTGCCATATTTCAAATACACTGAGTACAGTGTATTTGAAAATATGGCGGCATAGCGCGTGCCGCTATTCTGATTGGTCGCGACGCTGAACGCGGTTTGAATGCCACGAAGTGACGCCGGTCGTCTCCTGGCTGGCTCGTGCGCGCTGAGTCCACCGTTTGCCAGACCGTGCACACCTGCGGCAGCAGCGCTCACGCGTCGCTTCCGCCGGGCTGCAAATTGGTGCGAAATTCGAATGTTCAGCACGCGCTATTTGCATACTCTGAGCTCATTGAACGCTGAAATGAGCTACCTCTGTGTGGCGCGCAATTTCGGTTACAGGCACACTCAAAAAACCCTTAGACAATTATATAGTAGATATATATATATACAGTATATATATAGCATCATATAACTATATACTTTCACAAAAATATTAATTTGCAATTTATGGTAACAGTGCGATTATGTAAAGAATTTTCCAAAAAACTAAGTTTAAAATATAGAATACAAATTCAGTTTTTGTCAAAAAATAATGGGGCATATTTATGAATGAAAGTGCACCCATTTTTTGGCAAACAATTAAAAAGGTAGTCCAAGTCAAGCAACTTATTTCTTAACTTCCTATCTAATATATCCCTCTAATCTAAACTATTTTCTAATATTCTTCCTTTATTAATTCCCTATCTATGTCATCCAAGTGGAAATAGAAAAAAAAATAAACAGCTGTTAATGTAGTGAGGGGACGATAAGGAATTAATAAAGGTAGAATATTAGAAAATAGTTTAGATTAGAGGGATGTATTAGATAGGAAGTAAGGAAATAGGTTGCTGTTCTCGGACTGCCCCTTTACCAAACTTAGGCCAGGTTCACACATACAAATCCGTTTTTTAAGCCCTTAGAAAAATGGATCCGTTTTTCTAAGGGTGCCAATAGTGTCCCCTGAAGTCCTGGACGTTTTTGGCAAATTTTGGGACTTAGTCATTTTTTCATTAAAAACGCATATGCGTTAATGCATACGTTAATGCCGGTGCCTATATGTGCCATGCGTTAATGCATGCGTTTCCCATAGGGCCCCATATTAAAAAAACACATGCATTTTTTGAAAGCACCCCAAAAACACAGCTAGCAGCGTTTTTGGGCTGCTGCATAAAAATGCATGTGTTTTTTAAAAAAACTCAAACACATGCGTTAACACATATGCGTTTTTGGACTTTGAAAAAAAAACATCCAAAATGTTCCCAAAAACGGATTTAAGGCAAAAATGGATTTGTATGTGTGAACCTGGCCTTAGGGCCACATCACACACACAGATATTTGTGCAGATATTGTTCGCAGATCTCTGGTTGCAGTGAAATCATGGACACATTGTTCCATTTGTATACGGCCACAAAATGTAACAATGTGTTCATGATTTCACTGCAACCAGAGATCTGCGAACAATATCTGCACAAATATCTGTGTGTGTGACGTGGCCCTTAGACACATTTTAGATTTGGCATAGTAATAAACTATTTGCACTAGAAAGAATAATATTCTTCTACATGTTCAACATTTTGCTCTCGAAAGTGGCTGTTATTTTGGAGTCTATGGGCTGTATCACATCTGTGCTCTGGTGCGTTTGGCAGCATTGCGCTATCGCCACCATTACCTTGTGTGGGAAAGTGCAGTCATTCAGAACCTGGAAGAGCAAGTGTGAAAGGGGTTGTGTCACAGCACATGCGTTAGTCTGGACGCACCGCAAATGTTGTATGACGCATGCACTGTGACACGGGCGCTTTGACACTTGCGCTTCCGGGTTCTGTTTGACTGCACTCGCCCATACATGGAATGGCGGCGTTAGCGCAATGCACATCATTTGCGCGCCGAAGCGCTTGCCTGCACTTGAACTGCGCTACCACCTGCGCTAGTGCAATGCCGCCAAACGCACCGGACCACATATGTGAAATAGGACTATATGTTTTAGACATACTGTATCTATGACTACTTTTCGACAGAATATGTAGCAAAATTATGGAGAAAGTTTTCTCAACTTCTACACTGGTGAGTATTAACATTGTTAGAAAAACTTCCCACTTAAGATACCTTCACATGCGGCAATATTGCTAGGCAATTTCACTGGCAATTTGCTGGTTGCAGTGAAATCATGGACACATTGTTACATTTGTACACAGCAACAAAATAGAACAATGTGTCCATGATTTCACTGCAACCAGCAAATTGCTGGTGAAATTGCCTAGCAATATTGCCACATGTGAAGGTACCTTTACACTAAACAAGCATCCAAGTAAAAGCTCAGTTATACAGAATTTACAACAAAATTATTATTAAAGATCACAGTTTCTTGCTCACACATTCATAATACTTAATAATCGTTTCACAATATGTGACTTCTAAAGGCAATTTATATTTACCGTATATACTCGTGTATAACCCGACCCGTGTATAAGCCGACCCCACTACTTTGCCCCCCAAAACTGGGAAAACTTATTGACTCGCGTATAAGCCGAGGGTGGACCCCAGCACAGGTATACAACCCCCAGCAGTGAGGTATACAGCCCCCAGCAGTGTGGTATACAGGCCCTCCCAGTGGTATACAGGCCCCAGTAGTATGGTATACAGCCACCAAGACAGGTATACAGCCCCCAGCAGTAAGGTATACAGGTCCCCCCAGTGGTATACGCCCCCAGCAGTATTGTATGCAGCCCCCAGCAGTGAGGTATACAGTCCCCCCCTAGTGGTATACAGGCCCCAGCAGTATGGTATACAGCAGGCCCCCAGTGGTATACAGCAGCCCCCAGTAGTATACAGCAGGCCCCCAGTAGTATACAGCAGCCCCCAGTAGTATACAGCAGGCCACCAGTAGTATACAGCAGCCCCCAGTAGTATACAGCAGGCCCTCAGTAGTATACAGCAGGCGAGTGCCGGCAGGAGGGGGCTGTATCAGATAGTGCACTGCATCCCCAGCCGCGGGATGCAGTGTACTATGTGATGCAGCCCTCCTCCTGCTGGCACTCGCCCCCCACACTGTGCAGAGCTCCCCCGCTGCATTAACTTACCATCCAGCGTCTTCATCACCGCAGGCCCTCGCGTCCATCCTTGCGCACTGTGTTCCCGATCTCATAGTGACCCGGCGGTCGCAGTGGGATGACGTCATAGCGCCGGGTCATGTGAGACCCGAACACAGCAAGCGAGCAAGGATTGGAGGACCCGCAGTGATGAAGACGCTGGAGGGTAAGATAATGCAGCGGGGGGGCTCTGCACAGTGTGGGGGGCTCTGCACAGTATGGGGGGGCGAGTGCCAGCAGGAGGGGGGTTGCCTGTATACTACCACTGGGGGCTGTATGCACGTCTCCCCCTGCCGCTGTGATGGGCGGGGGGAGCCGTGCACATCTAATGAGCGGCACCACGTGACGGGCCGCTCAGTCAGCAGCCTCCCCCCGCCTCCTCCAGCCTCCCCAGCACCCGGACACAGCCCCCACACACCACATACCGTATTGAGCCGTGTATAAGCTATGGGGGGGACTTTTTAGCCCAATTTTGGGCTGAAAAACTCAGCTTATACACGAATATATACGGTAATAATTTTTTTACTGTCATTGTTGTCAATTATAGCAAATAAATAAATATATATATATGTATATATGACCTGAAGTCACTTTGTCGCAGTTGATGAGCAAGCAGACATTGGCCAATGTTTGTACTAAGAACTTCAGAAATAAAAAATTAGAATTTTTGAGTTTTTTGAAAAAAACGTAAGTTTTTAAACTTTTTCCTCATATACATATAGCTTATAGCATTTGTACATCATTGGTAGTAGCTGTGTGCTGCAAAAAGTTTTTCAATTATATGTATATATATATATATATATATATATGGTACATATGTGCAGTACACTATTTCTGTACATTTTTTTCATTGTACTTGCATTTAGAACAGACAAATATTATCTTTAGTTACAGTTATCTTAAGTTAATTTGATGTGCTTTATTCAATTTAGTGCCTATATCATTATTAATCTTATGTGTGGTTTGTTGAGCATTTCAATTGTTAATTTGGACCCATGCTACAAATTTTGTTGCTAATCTTTACAAATAAATGTATCTAAAGTACATTGATTGTAATCTTTGGACAAACTTTATGAACGTGTGCAGAATTAAGAGTTTTACATAGTGCAAACTTAGTCAGTTTTTATAAACATGTCCCAATGTCTTATACTAGAACAATGAGTTAAATATGTATTTTTTGAAGGAATGTTTTAAGCCTAATACCTAACAATATGATCTAAAGTACATGTACTTAGGAGGTAAAAGATGAAACTGAGAGGAAAAAAAATTACGTAGATGGCTATGTATATGAACAATGCTTTTATGTGTTTACAGTAAAATATTCTGACTTGACATCTAAGCAAAGATTGCAATGTACCGTACATTATGTTACAGCATATTGCTTCAGGGAAGATAAGCATTTGCACAGCTGTTCCCCCTGGTGATAACAGATGGTCATGTCAGCCTACAGATTTCCCTGCAATCCCTTTTGCAGTGTGCTGCTGTGAACCTTTTTGTGTACATTGTTCAGTATTGCAGCATGCACCCATTCAGGCTAGACCTAGAGTGCTGTTTAGCATTTATTGTATCTATGTAATTGTTGGAGTTACTGGCTCCACAGCTTTACTCAGCACCCCCATCAACCCCAGGTGGTCTTTGATTGAATTGAGTCCTCCAGATTCCCATAAAACTTATAAAAATGGAGGCTTAGCCAAGTCCAAGGAAAGAATGGCATGGTAGGATAGGGACCCATCAGATCTAGAGTCACCTTGCTGTGGTTGATGTGCAAAAAGGTTTGGCCAATATGTGTACTAAGAACCTTACTTTACAAAGATAAGTATATTTGAAAAAAATCTAAAAATTGAGTTTTTTTTTAAAAAAACACGCTTTTATATTTTTTCTCAAATGCATAGGTGTTTCACTTCTATCTATGCATATGTGCACATGATTGGCAGTGACTGAGTGCTGCGTTGAACTTTTTTCTGTATATTGTTCAGTATTGCAGCTTGCACCAGTTCAGACTAGACCTTGAGTGCTGTTTACCCTTTTTTTGGTATCTATCTATCTATCTATCTATCATCTATCTATCTATCTATCTATCTATTGAAAAAATAGAGCAGCACAACCACTTTCATAGGGTGCAAAAATCTGTTAAGGGTATGTCACACACGTCAATATCGCCAGCACGATCTCGCCTGCACGTGACGTTGCAGCGATATTGATGCGTGTGACATACTGAGTCAACCAGCGATAAATCGCTGGTTGATGATCGCCAGGTTTTAGAATCTGTCCTAAAACCTGGCGATGGTCGCCCGGTGTATACGCAGCATCGCTGCGTGTGACACCGGGAGTAGCGATATTCCAGCTCCCAACACCTCTCACAAGCGCTGGGAGCTGGTATCCAAGGTAAACTGCGGGTATCTAGGCAGCGCGCGCTGCCTAGATACCCGACGTGTACCTTAGTTACCAGCCTCCTCCGCTCACCGGCTGGTATCTAAGGTACACAGCGGGTAACTAGGGTTCCTAGTTACCCGCTGTGTACCTTAGATACCAGCCGGTGAGCGGAGGAGGCTGGTAACTAAGGTACACATCGGGTATCTAGGCAGCTCGCGCTGCCTAGATACCCGCAGTTTACCTTGGAGACCAGCCTGCTCCCCGCTTCCAGCAGCCTGGCAGCGGGAGCAAGACATCGTGGAAACGATATTTAAATCGTTTCCATGATGTCTCTGGTCCATTGATCGCTGGTGAGTCTGTCTGTGTGACAGCTCATCAGCGATCAGCCGTCAATGTCGTCAGCAATCATCTCACTGACGACATTGACGCGTGTGACACCCCCTTTAGGGCAATGCTTCAATTTGCCAAGCTATACAAACCCAAAAAAATAAACTGCAACACTCCTTCTTTGAGGTGTATGAAACCTTTATTTGGCCTTCAGCATGATATGGCAATGTTTTGGTTCTGATAAACCTTCTTTCAGCCTTCTTCCAGCCAGAAGAAGGTTTATCAGAACCGAAACATTGCCATCTCATCCTGAAGGCCAAATAAAGGTTTCATACACCTCAAAGAAGGAGTGTTGCAGTTTATTTTTTTGGTCTATCTATTATCTATCTATCTATCTATCTATCTATCTATCTACTATCTATCTATCTATCTATCTATCTATCTTTATTGATATCTATCTTTCCATCATCTATGTATCAACTATCTATCCATCTATTTTCTGACTGCCTGCCATACTTGGTAAAAGATACATAAAGAAATTGGTAGATATAGCTAATTAATAAATGTTTTATTAGTTTAGGTAAACGGTTCAAACTGGTTCTTGGAGGATTATGTTCTCTCTAATTGAGAACATCCACATGTGGCTGATATTTGCTTAATTTTTTTTTTTTTATCTGAATGAAATTTGCTAAATAAACTGATCAGCATTGAGTACATTTTAGGCTGTAGTCACATTAGCATATGGCATTATGCAAGAGCATTGGATGCGATATGCTAAAGACATTTGGCCCAAGTTCTGCTGCGAGCATGAGCGGAGGGTCATTCTACTGTGATCTCATCTTACGATTGGATCACAGATGTGGAGAAAAGGGAGAGAATAATCTCTCCGTCTTCTCCATTGCCTGTCTAGATATGCACTATATATGTGATACATATACATTATATAATCAAGTTTCCAACACATACAACAGTGTTACAATTGTAGAAGCAGGGCCGCACCGTCCATTGGACAGTGTGAGCCCTGAGGATCAAGCGGCAGCCAGGCTGGGGAGCAGCAGTGTAGCAGGGGGCGGCGCTAGCATCACACACTAGCTTCCTGTGTGATGGGCGCCGCCAGCTTTAGCGGGTAAGGAACACCCAACAGCATCCCCCGCTCCTCACCTAAAGCTGCAGGAGGGCGGCGGTGCTGTAACTGACAGCCCCCGCCCCCGCTCCTCACTTAAGGCTGCAGGAGGGCGGCAGTGCTGTAACCTGATAGCACCACCCCCCCTCCCGCTCCTCACTTCGGCTCAGGCGGCAGGGGGGCTTGATGCACCCCTGTGTAGAAGGGATATAGCCATTTAAAATATCAACATTAAAGGGAACCTGTCAGCTACTTTATGCCCCCCATCACTACATGCCCCTGAAGCTTCCTAGAACATCCCTAATCATTCCTGTCTGACCTAATTCTGTGCTGTAATAGTGGAGAAAAATAATTTAGTAATTTACTATTTCTGATGGTTATATGGCTATGTTTAGATGTTTTGGCTGTTCTCTCCTGGTCCATAATCCCCTGTGTTCTGTGGTTATCACACCCCGGAGGACGTGATAACTTTATTTACAAGCCCACTCAGCATCTACATTGTATGGGCACTTTACAGGTATGACACGACTGTGGCATCAATTCCGGTCCTGTGCATTGTGGGTAAGTATTGGGTGTACTGGCCAGGAAGACCACTCAACAGAGAATGGGTCTATGGTGTTTCAGCTCTCTTCTCAGTGCACATCAAGCTGCTGCAGGATCTGGTAATACCTGCACTGTGGGGTGTCTGGAGTTATATTATATGAATATGATGCCCAGGCTCATTCCAATGATGGTGCCTGTGCAATACGTTCAACATGACATTCTGGGAGCTGGTAGATTGATCTCAGAAAGTAACCAGGAGCTCACTGCCACACTTATGAAATTAAGCAAGCAGTTATGACACATGCACAGGGGAGACAGATCATTGAGAGAAAACTGACATGTTTATTATGGACCATAGGTTGGCTTCTCCCCTCTGCTGGTGACCTGTCCAACTAGACTCCAATGCAGCTTGATCCTCAGTGGCTTCTTAAATATGTTTCTATGAAAAATGGTTTTCAGAGTGAACCATACATAGATGCGATCATACAGTCAGTGTTTGATACATGCCGCCTCTAGATCAAGCAGCGTCAGGTGCCCTTTTAGACTGATCGAAACATTAAATGTATTCTCAGATGAAAGCTATGCAATTTAGAATGTAAAAAACATTCAATGTTCTACTTATTCAAATAATTAATTTAACCTAGTAGTTAGGATTATAAGATTATATATACATAAATCTTATTTTCCAGAAGCATTTTATATGAATTTCACCATTGTTTTTAGGTAATTAAAACAAGCCTATTTGCCTTCTATAAATGCCATTTGTACGCAGTCTGCTGCTTTTCCTGTACCAGACTAGACTTCCCTTAGAAGCCACAGCCATCTCCTTCAGTTACTTCACATGTGTTTTGTCTTTCTCAGTTATTTACATTTCTAAAAATCATTTGGCAATAGTTTAGTTTCAACTCTTTATTGGAGCAACTGAGATCATTGTGGCATTGGCTGGGAATCCTTCATGGTATAAAGAGAATGTAGTACATATCCTCTGGATGATGACGCTAGCCTCGCGTAGGGAATGTAAGAAAGGGGAGAACAGGAGAGGGAAATATAATGTACAAATAACATTTTCTTAAATGAACATCTCAGGTGACACAACACATGGCCCGTATTCCTAAAACACCATATTAATATACCACAGTGATAGGCTATAAGTGCATTGAGCGGTCATCATATGGAAGTCACTCCATGTCATAATACAACAGATGTGGGTTGAGTTCACACAACAAAATAGGAATATGTATGAAAATAACACAGGAAGTCACACGTGGTTGTATCAGGTGTAAAGTATCAATTAAATGCTACATTGCAGTTTAACTTATATTCTATTCACATTCTGAAAAATATTAAAAAAACTCTAATTTTCCTCTAAAACAAACAAATTAAGACTCTTTTCCCATTAATAACCACATTTATGGAAAATTTCCATTTTTGTTCATTTATTGTCTCCTAATGTGACTTTTTTTGGTTTTACAACTGGGAATATTTAAAAGGAAATGAATGAGAAAGAAATAATAACTTTTGAAGGCAGCTTAAAGTGTCTGATCCTAAGTGAATTGTAAATTGTTCGATTGTATCCACGTGTTTGAGCTGATAAAAAGGCAAAATGAATGAATGCAATATGCCTGGGACATTGTACGTGCCGTATATCATTTGGACATGAATAACATATATGACAAATGCTTGTCCTAAAAGACTTTTGAAACTTAAATTAGACATATGGTATACTAGCCCTCAAACTCTTTACTGAATAAATTTATTGTGTGAAATTATATATTATTAGAAATAAAATGCATAGTGAAGCATGTTTTTGAGGCTTCATTTGCTTCTAAAATATGATGCACAAAACAGCCTTGTGCACTTTATTAAAGGATGCATAGTTCAATGGGGAGAAGGTAAATTTGAGGCACAGCATTGGAAGCAAGAAGGAATGTATGCAGACACAGTATGGGGAGTGAGAGGGGATTGGTGTGGACACAGTATGAGGAGTGAAGAGGAAAATCGCAAATCCTCGCAGCCCGAAGTGCATGCAATGAGAGGATTGATAAGTCTGCAGTCACATAGAGTGACTTTGATTGTTTGGTTAATAATTACTCAAATTCTTGTTTAATTTCATTGTCAAAAGTTTTCTTTTATTTAAAAATAAATTTTCGTTTAAAACTTGAGACGTGCCCTCTTTTGTACAAGTAAAACCCTGACTGTAGGTACTTCAATGTCATGGATACATCAGCAGCATGATCAAGTCAGCTGTTCACAATGTTGACAACATTCGCTGGCTCTGCAAAGGCGACTCATACCGGGGTTGGTAAGTGCTCCAGTGAAGCTGATGACATCTAAGATTTATTTTAACTAGGGGAAAGGAGGGGGAAATTTGAGGAACAAATCTAGGGAGGGAGGGTGGGGTGATTGTACACTAACAATGCATTGGGAGAAGTGCATGTGTGTTAGCGTTTCACATTTGCTGAGCTAAATGTTTTACATATTTTGTCATGGGTAGTCTAATTTTGTTACGTTTTTCTTTGTTTGTTTGGGTGTTTTTTGGTTAAAACCTGACAAAGACAAAAAGAGGTAGCTATGGATTTCTTTTCTTTTCTTTTCAAAATTCTTTTTATTAATGAATTTTCATTACTAGGTAACACAGAAAGAATAACAAGGTAAGGTAGTCAAGAACTTAATATACAGCCAAGAAAGTACATTAATTCAAGTCCTGTACATCTACGTCGTTTGGCGTAGTTAATAGTATAAACTTCAGGGCTAGGGTCCTTGACCCAGTATTACAATAAGAGAGTGTAATTAGGCAAAGTAATATAGTAGGGAGGTGGAGTAGGAGAAAAGGGGAGCGGAGGGCAAAAACACGAAGGAGAGGGGGAGAAGGAGGGAGAAAGAGGTTGGGGTGCAGGGGGTAGGGGAGGAAGGGAGGAGTAGGCATCGTCCATCCACAACCGATCAGGATCTATCTCGCATCCTTTTAGTGACTTCTAACATTTTCAGGATGGCGGTAATCCAACCAAGGTTGCCAGGTTAATAAGTGGGTAGTTTTATTATTGTTCACCAAAGCCGCAATTTCAGCAACTTGATAGAGAGAGTGGGTTTTTTCCATCAGCTGGGGTAATGTAGGTATGTTCGGGGTTTTCCAGTGTAGCGGTATCAATAGCTTCGCCGCTGTAAGTATATATTGAGCTAGTAGTGACCCCGCTTTAATGTTGGGCCACGTTGGAAAGTGTAACAGTGCCATTTCCGGTGTCAGGTGAAGAGGCTTTCCTATTACAGTTTGAATAAGTCTCTCGACCATCGCCCAGAATATCTGCAAGTCCGGGCACTTCCACCATATATGGAAATAGTCGGCTGTCTCTGCTCCACATCTCCAGCAGCTGCTCGTAAGATCTGTGTTCCAAAGCCGAACTCGATCCGGGGTAATGTGCCACCTCGTGACTATTTTGAAAGAGGCCTCCTGAGCTCTCACACACTGAGAAGGGCCGTGCGAATATCTATAGATATGTCGTGTCTGCGATGGTGAGAACCTGTACCCCAGGTCGCGTTCCCAATGGGCTATGTAGGCTCTGGTCATGCTGGTTTCGGCAGTCACCAACGATTGGTATATTTTTGAGAAGATCTGTCTCGGTTTCATGACCGAAGTACAAAGTTTCTCAAATGCCGTCAGGTCTCTCGTGAGGTCTGAATTTTTTAGAAGCGGCAGGAGAATGTGGCACACGACATTGTAATGGACAAAGTTTAGGCGTGAAAGGCCGGGTCTAGCTCTAAGGTCAGACAATGTGAGGATGGTACCTTCATGGTGTAGCTGGTCTACAGAGCAATCAGAGAATATGTCTTCTAAGCGTTGCTCCATTGGGGCCCCACTTCCCAAGTGGGCAAGTAGATCTCTGAGAGTGGTCAGGGGGGTGAGGGGGGGCATAAGATTCCCCCCCACCTCTTGCCAAATCCTCATAGTAGCTCTGGTGTGTGGTTGGAGCTGGGAAATAAGTTTTTTCTCTGAAGAGTGGAGTAACATAATTGAGCGGAGGCTATACGGCGCCAGCGATTCCTCTATCTTCAACCACTGCTTGTCTCTAGATTGGCGTATAAAGTCCACTGTCCGGGATAGCTGCGCTGCTTTATAATACGTTTTGATATCCGGAGCCCCATACCCCCCAGAAGTTTAGGGAGGGAGAGTGTACGTTGGGAAATGCGAGGCTTCCTACCCTTCCACATATAAGTGACAAACAGAGAGTTGATTTTAGAGAGAAAGGAAGATGGGACTGTTATGGGCAACATTTGGAACATATAGTTGAATCTGGGCAGGATCAGGCTCTTCAGGATATTCTTTCTCCCCATCCATGAAAGATAACTATCTTTCCACGTTCGCATAATTACTGTCGTGGATGTCAGAAGGGGCAACAAATTGAGTTTAAACAAGTCTTCCTGATTTCCGCCCAGTTTCACTCCCAAATATGTTATATATTGTTTAGGCCAGGTCAGAGGATATAATTGCTTAAGGCTGTGGAGTGTGTGAGGGTCGACTTGAATTCCCAATGCTTCAGATTTGGCAATATTAATTTTATAGTTAGATAGGTTGCCATATCTCTCCATGAGGTCCATAAGAGCAGGGAGACCCCTCTTGGGATTCGTCAAGCATATCAGAAGGTCGTCTGCGAAGGCAGCGGTTTTATACTGATCTCCTGCAATAGTAACGCCTTCAATATTGCGTCTACTTTGGATCGCCGCTAAGAGGGGCTCCATCACCATCACAAACAGCAATAGAGACAGCGGGCAACCTTGTCTAGTTCCATTTCCTATGGGAAAAGTGTCTGTGACAGAGTCATTTATCTTAATGCGAGCTGTTGGCGATCTATACATTGCCATAATTGAGACAATCAGGGAAGGTGGGAGGTTAAATCTCGTCAGTGTTCTTTCTAGGAAGGTCCAGTCCACTCTGTCAAACCTTGTAAGCGGTTACTGGGCTTCCGGATGTCATGGCCATTACATTCTAACTAATTTTTCACATTTATTTCCTAGATAGCTTTCATTAGCTTTTCAACATGTTTTTGGTTCATGTTCGCATTGCAATAGTACTTGTTAGCCATAAGCTTTTTTCCTTTGCAACATGAAATGTTGGTGTGCAGCAGAATCACTTAATAGTAAGTATATATATATTTCAGGCTAGCACCCAACATGAAGAGGTGTGCGCTTTTCATTGTATATTATATGTAGTAAATTGGAGCAGCACCCTCCCCCACCCAGTAGCTGCTATGAGATCCTACACAGTCCTGAAAAATCCTTTAAAAGCAGGTTTTAATTGCACATAGGGCATTATCCCATACACACAGCCAGACTGCAGACATGAGGTTTTCAGTTAGGACCCAGTAGTGTGAAAAAACCTTGTAAGCGGTTACTGGGCTTCCGGATGTCATGGCCATTACATTCTAACTAATATTTTCACATTTATTTCCTAGATAGCTTTCATTAGCTTTTCAACATGTTTTTGGTTCATGTTCACATTGCAATAGTACTTGTTAGCCATAAGCTTTTTTCCTTTGCAACATGAAATGTTGGTGTGCAGCAGAATCACTTAATAGTAAGTATATATAAATTTCAGGCTAGCACCCAACATGAAGAGGTGTGCGCTTTTCATTGTATATTACATAAGAGCAGGGAGACCCCTCTTGGGATTCGTCAAGCATATCAGAAGGTCGTCTGCGAAGGCAGCGGTTTTATACTGATCTCCTGCAATAGTAACGCCTTCAATATTGCGTCTACTTTGGATCGCCGCTAAGAGGGGCTCCATCACCATCACAAACAGCAATAGAGACAGCGGGCAACCTTGTCTAGTTCCATTTCCTATGGGAAAAGTGTCTGTGACAGAGTCATTTATCTTAATGCGAGCTGTTGGCGATCTATACATTGCCATAATTGAGACAATCAGGGAAGGTGGGAGGTTAAATCTCGTCAGTGTTCTTTCTAGGAAGGTCCAGTCCACTCTGTCAAACGCTTTCTCCGCATCAGTACCCAGGAGGACCAGCGGAACTTTGCGATTCTTAGCAAATTGGATCAAGTGTAGAGCTTTATATGCGTTGTCTCTCCCCTCCCTGCTTCTAACAAACCCCGTCTGGTTAGTAGAGATCAAGTGTGGAAGGAAGTCCGCTAATCTATGAGCCATCATATCTGCCAAGAGCTTCAAGTCCACATTTAGTAAGGATATAGGCCGGTAATTGCTGCATAAACTTGGATCCTTCCCCTCCTTATATATCAAGGAGATCCTTGCCTCCAGCATCTGTTTAGGTAGGGGCTGTCCCGCTAGGGTGGCATTACAGATAGTCAAGAGGTGTGGCAGAAGCAGAGAGGAGAAAGTTTTATAGTAAAAAGTCGAGAACCCGTCAGGACCTGGTGTTTTACCTTTAGGGCAGCGTGACAGAGTGGACTGGAGCTCGCGGAGTGTGAATGGTCTAGTCAGTATATTTTGGTCTTCTTCTGATAAGGTGGGGAGTCGTAGATCTTTCAAAAAAAGGTCTATGTCTCGACGTCTCTGAAGTCCTTCAGCCTCTGTGTCTGTGGGGCGTATATTATATAGCCGCGTGTAGTAGTCTAGGAAAGCTTGTTCTATTTGTGACTGATTGTGTGTGTCTACGCCCTGCTGTCTTTAATTGTATGTATGTACATACGCGTCTGTTTTTTGCGGAGGTGGAAGAGGAAGAATTTTGAGGCTTTGTCCCATGAGCGTACATCCTAGTCCTCCACCTTTTATATGTAACTGCCGAGGCAGTAGTTAGTAAGTCTTTAAGGCGCGTTCTCTTGGAGACGAGTTTGGTGAGTATGTCTTGGCTTTGTGATTTTTTGTGTTGGAGCTCCAGGTCTGCAATCTCCTCATATAGGGTCTGGGTCTCTGTATGTTGCCTCTTATTATAGTAAGACGCTATTGATATCAACTCCCCCGGAGAACAGACTTGTGAGCTTCCCACAAACATTGCGGGGACACCTCCCCAGTGTGGTTGAGTTGGAAGAACTGTTGTATCTTCTCCTGCAGTCGTTTCCGAACGTCAGGGGAGTTTAACAAGGTGTCATTTATTTGCCAGGTCCTATTGGTAGGTCGTTTCCTTAGTGTGGATATCACTGTCTTTACCGCTGCATGGTCAGAGTAAACACTAGGTACTATTCCCGACGACTCAAGGGCAGGGAGCGCTCCCCTGGACACTATAATGTAATCCAGTCTGTGGTGTGTCTTATGTGGGTTTGAGTAATAAGTATAATCCCGTGATGATGGGTTCATGTATCTCCAGGAGTCTATCAACTGCATGGATTGCAATCGTGCTCTAGCTAGGTCCCTCCCAGAGATAGTACTTTTTTGTCTGGAGGTGTCCAGGAGAGGCTCCAGTGCCAAGTTGAGATCGCCCCCAAGGATAACTTGTCACTCGCGGAATCTTTCTATTTTATTTAACGTGGTCATTAACCATTTTAGTAATTTCTTGTTCGGGGCATATAGGCTGCCCAATGTCACTAATGTGCCATTTAAAAGACCTTTAACCAATACAAATCTGCCTTTCGGGTCAATTATCGTCTCACGGGGTTGAAAGTGTACAGTTTTCCTGATCGCTATTGACACTCCTCTAGCACCGGATTGTGTGGACGTAGAGTGGAACCATTTGTCAAATACGGATTTGTCAAAATTAGGTATTTTGTTTTGTTTGAAATGGGTTTCCTGTAAGAAAAGAACATCTGCTCCCTGTTTCTTAAGGATGTGTAGCTGTGGGTGCCTAGTGCCCGGGGAGTTTAAGCCGTGGGCGTTTAAGGATATATAGGTTAATACTTTACCACCATTCATGATGATCTTCTATCAGTAGAATCAGGTTGCTCAGTGTTGGGGATGAACGCGCCTGACGTGGAGGATAAGGGAATAGAGGGGTAAGAAACAGGAGGAGGGGAAGCAGAGTGAGACAGGGAGGAGAGCAGGAAAGGTAGAGGTGCGGGGAAGGGGAGACAAAACACCTAAGAGGGGTAAACAAAAGGAAACAACAAGTCATCAAAAAAGAAAACTTTTTCAGGATCAATCTACTCATTTGAAATAAGTAAATCTAACTTATAACGTCAGCTCGGGGAGCTTAATATGTTAAGTAACACTAAAATATATGCTAAGCAACACTAAAATATTTACCAGCATCAACTCAGTATATCAACCGCGGCCTAACTATAACAAAGTCAAATAGGCGAACCCAACGCCCTTATTGTCTCGTTAGCTTCAACCTTCTGCTCGAGAACGCTGTATCCCAGTGAAGGAGTGGGGTGTGGAGGAAAAGAAGAGGAGGGCAAGGGCTTAGGGGGTAAGTTGAGGGAGGGGTAAGCAGAGGGGGGAAGGGGGAGGGAGGGGTGGGGGGGAGGGAGACTGGGAAGTTAGGAGGTGGGGGGGTTAGGGGGGGATGGGATATACAGCAAAAGGCATAGTTCAAGTTAGGCGGTTTGAGATTCATACAGTTTTTGTCTTTGTACGTAGATCGCAGACACCTGGGTGTTAAGTAATCTACCCAAGGCACCGAGGGAGACCCTCCCCCCCCAATCCCTCCAGTGTGTCCATTAGTCAGAGATAGAAACCTACTAGAGGGGGGGGTGAGGCCGTCCCCCTATACCCCAAATGCAAAGGGCCAGGAGCGAAAAAAGAAAAAACAAAGGCCATTCATGTGTCCTCACTAAAACCTTTCGAGGTTGGGGATTTAGCTGCCTTGCGTTTGGAGCGCTGAGATTTTGGGGTCAGCGCCTGTTGCCATGGCGGTGGAGTCGGCAGTGCTCGTAGACTCGAAGCCGAGTGAAAGGACTCCAGATCTGGGTATGTGTCAAGAACAATGTCCAGAGTAGTACATGTCTCTTTTATGTCAGACGAGGTCCTGGCCGTGATGGACTTTCCTCCTGCCGTGATGTATATGCCGAAAGGAAAGAGCCAGCGGAACCTATGTCCTTTATTCAATAATGCTCCAGTAAATGGTTTTAATAGACGCCGTTTCCTTAAAGTAATGGCTGAGAGGTCCTGGAACAAAAGGATCTTTGTGTCTCCATATGTGATTTCTGTGGAGTCTCTGGCTCTGCGTAGTATTAAGTCCTTAACGTGGTAGTCAAGGAATCTGCACAAGACGTCTCGGGGGGTTTCTCCTGGGGCAGGTTTAGGACGTAAGACACGATGGACTCTGACCAGTTCTATATCGCAGGAATCCTCTTCTCTCAGGAGGCCCGCAAATATTTCAAGTGATGCTTTACCTAGGGCTTCAAATGCTACCGATTCAGGGAGACCTTTAATGCGAATGTTGTTGCGGCGTTCCCTGTTTTCATGATCCTCTAGAGATATGTGGATCTGGTGTATTTGTTGCTCACGAACCATTAGATTGTCTAAGATAGAATTGGTCTGTTGGATCACCTGACCCTGCGTGGTTTCAAGTGACTCAAGCCTATGGCCCTGGAGAGCAAGATCTTGTTTGATTTCAGCCAAGTCGCGACCTATCGGCTCCAATGATTTTGTAAGGATTCGTTTCAAGAAGGATCTAGTGACCATGGCGTCTTTAGATTTAGTACCAGCCTCAGACCCACTCTCCATTTCCGAATCTGAATCGTCCATGGAGGGAAGATCTGTATGTTGTTGAGATTTCAGACTGTTTAGAGGGTCGCCTTGTTTTCCCAAAAAATGGTCCACATCTGCCTGGGTGATCGATTTGGACGCTTTAAGCATTGCCTTGGGGGTTTTCTGAGACGTTTTCACCATAGTGTCTTGTATAACAGTAGTGTTGCACCGCAAATGTAGATAGTTATCTCATGCTCCCCCTGCTGTCTAAATAGGGATTTAGCAAGACATGTTGTGGTTCTCTATATGAGTAGATAGTCCTGAATAGAGAGGTCTGTGGAGATCCTACTGGAGTGTTATGCTCCAGAAGCAGAGATGGCAGGGCCTATATAAAGTATGGGGTGCCTCCCCGGGTGATAGGGGGGTTGCAGCGGGGTAAATCTGCAGCTGTTTCAGTGTGTCTCACCCCTCCCCATCGGAGCTCAGCTTCTTTATCACCCCACTGTGTTATATCAGGCCAGTACGGAGGGTACGAGTGCTCCAAATGACACCCCTTGTGTATCACACTTGTGTGGCCCTGACTCTGGGAATGCCGCTGTGTTTCTTATTATCAGCTGCGGGTCTTGAGGCTGCAAAAGTAAGGGTGGTGGTCGCGGCGTCAGTAGCAGCGGTGATGTTGGGAGAGCCTCGTCTGTCTCAGTAATGCTCCCTATGAGTGCGGAGGGGTCCAGCGACGGTTAGCTCCCCAGGGCTCCAGGGGCCAGTTCTGGGAGTGCCTCCTCCCTCCCTCTCCTCACCTGGGCCGCAGGCAAGCCGCGCGTCGTCTCCGGTGTGTCGCTCCCAGAGCGTCACAGCTCCAGAGTGTCAGCAGCCCGCTCTCCAGGTTGTAGTCGAGCAGGGCGCCTCTCTCACTGTTCTGTGGCTTTGTCTCCTCTGACCGCGGGCTCCAACGGGGTCCGCCGCGTCAGCGTCCGGAAGTGCGCAGCACACCCTTCTCTGTTCCCCGCTCCTCCGTGTCCAACCGGTGCTTGGTGGTCCTGCGTTCCGACACTCAGGGAATCCGCCAATGTGACCCCAAGGAGAGGGGGGGGGGACCGTCACCTCCCGGAGACCGCACGGGCGAGAACAGGGGCCTCAGCTTTTCCTCCCTCGGTGTCTTCCCCATGGGTCCTTCCGCTGTGTCTTCGGAGTGTCTCCGTTTTGGGGTGGTGGGTCTGGTACAGCAGGCCGAGGCACCGCGGAGTATAGACCCGATGGATCTAGGTAGAGATCCAGGCCTCGTGTGTTAGGTCTAGGGGCTCCACATGTCTCTCTCCACAGGGAGTCCAACGGAGGTCAGGGGTCTCCTCCTCTCGGTCAGCCGCGGCCCGTAGGTGCTAGATGGGGAAGGGTGACAAGAGCTGTAGTCCAGGGGTTATTTTCTGCTGGGGATGACGCGGATTGAAGTTGGATTACTGGGAGCCTGTTTCTGCACATCTTCCCTTGTCCGCGGCCATCTTGGATCTCTGGATTTCAACTGTTCTCAGAAATACACTGAGATGTAGGCTGATTTTACTGCTAAGGGAAAAAAAAAAAAAAAAAGAATCATTTAAATCTGATTTTCTAGCGAGTGTGACGAGCTGAGTGTGACGGAGCGCAAGTGCGGACGGAAGTAAGTGTGTGACTTGTGATTCAGTGAGGAGGTGTTTGGGAATCCTGCAACAAATACCTGTGTGAATTGCTGACTGGTTTTTTTTACCTTTTTAATTTTATTGGGCTTTCTTAACTTTCTTTTCTCTCTACAAGTTTATAGTCTCTTATTTTACTACCTGTAAGTTAAAGGGTTAACTACTTTGCACTTAAAACCTGTGGTGTAGCTGTGGTGTAGCTATACTTACAAGGGGTTAATTAAGGGTGGGGGTGCATAATTAAGGGTTTATAAGAAGCAGCTGGTTGGGGCTTCCAGTCCTTTGGAAGTACACTGAGCTGTAGGCTGATTTTTCTGCTAAGGGAAAAAAAATAATAATAATAATTTAAATCTGATTTTCTAGCGAGTGTGACGAGCTGAGTGTGACGGAGCGCAAGTGTGGACGGAAGTAAGTGTGTGACTTGTGATTCAGTGACTTTGGATTCAGGGAGTTTGGAAGGGAGGACTTACTGAATTGCTGTTTGTATTTAATTAATACTTTGCATTTCTTTTTACTTATCATTTCTGTCTGGTGCAATCCCCATTAGGAAATGAGCTCCATGATTGGCAATGCCATCCAGTGTACATCTTGCCACATGTCTGCATTCCTTGAACAGCCGGTCGAGAGTGCATACTGCTGTTTGAGATGTGAGTATGTTGTGCATTTGGAAGCCCAGATACTTGATCTAAATGAGCAACTGACAACGCTGAGATCCATAGACAATATGGAAAGGAGTCTGCTGCTCACTGAACAGCTGCTCAATGGGATAGATGTGGGGGAGGATGGTAGTATGGAGCTGCAGGACCGTGAGGTAGCTAGCTGGGTGACAGTTAGAAGGCAGGGTAGAGGGAAGAGTGTCAGGGAGACTAGCCCTGATCTGGCACACCCCAATAAATTTGCTATGTTGGCAGATGAGGGGGGTGTGAGTTCAGGTACAGCACTGCTGCAGCAGGGCATGACCTCTGAAAGCCGGAGGAGTGTCTGCTCCAGTAAGGGGGAAAACAGGAGAGTAGGGCAGGCAAGACAGGTGCTGGTAGTGGGAGACTCAATTATTAGGGGAATAGATAGGGCAATCTATCACAAAGACAGGGATCGTCGAACAGTGTGCTGCCTACCTGGCGCCCGAGTCCGGCACATCGCTGATCGGGTTGACAGATTACTGGGAGGGGCTGGTGAGGACCCAGCGGTCATGGTGCACATTGGCACAAATGACAAAGTTAGAGGTAGGTGGAAGGTCCTTAAAGATGATTTCAGGGAATTAGGCTGCAAGCTTAAGGCAAGGACCTCCAAGGTAGTATTCTCTGAAATACTGCCTGTACCACATGCCACACCAGAGAGGCAAAGGGAGATTAGGGAGATGAATACGTGGCTCAGGAATTGGTGTAGGAAGGAGGGGTTTTGGTTCCTGGAGAACTGGGCCGACTTCTCTGTTGGCTACAGGTTCTATGCTAGGGACGGGCTGCACCTCAATGGGGAGGGTGCAGCTGTGCTGGGGGAGAAAATGGCTAGAAGGTTGGAGGAGTGTTTAAACTAGGGATT
The DNA here is from genome assembly GCA_033576535.1 of Allobates femoralis. NCBI lineage: Eukaryota > Metazoa > Chordata > Amphibia > Anura > Aromobatidae > Allobates > Allobates femoralis. The sequence continues at coordinate 257,052,747 of JARQOC010000003.1, read as the reverse complement.
GGGGGGAGGGTATTCATTGTATAGGAGGGGAAGATAGTGTAAATAGTAACCTGGGCACAAGTAATAAAATTGGGGGTGGCATGGGGGGTGGGGTTAGAACAGTCAATATAGTAGGAAGGAATAGAGGTAAAGAGAGATGCATAAAGTGCATGTACACTAATGCCAGAAGTCTCACCAACATAATGGAGGAATTAGAATTGATTTTGTTGGAAAATAATTATGACATGGTGGGGATTTTGGAGACTTGGCTGGACGAGAGCCATGACTGGGCTGTTAATTTACAGGGCTATTGTCTGTTCAGAAATGACCGTACAAATAAGCGAGGAGGAGGTGTATGTTTATACCTAAAATCATCCTTAAAACCCATCCTGCGTGATAATATAGGTGAATCTAATGGAAATGTAGAGTCTCTGTGGGTGGAGATAAGGGGAGGGGGAAAGCATAATAAATTACTGATAGGGGTTTGTTATAAGTCCCCAACAATAATGGAAGTGGAGGAAAATATCCTCATAAAGCAAATAGATGAAGCAGCGACTCAGGGAGAAGTCATTATTATGGGGGACTTCAACTACCCTGAAATACATTGGGGAACAGAAACCTGCAGTTCCAGCAAAGGTAATAAGTTTTTGAAAACTATGAGAGACAATTACCTTTTACAACTGGTTCAGGACCCAACAAGAAGGGGGGCACTGCTGGACCTAATATTAACCAACAGGCCGGACCGCATATCAAATATACGGGTTGGAGGTCACTTGGGTAATAGTGATCATAACATAATAAGCTTTCAAGTATCCTTTACTAAAATGTGTAGTAGAGGGGCTACAAGGACACTAAACTTCAGGAAGGCAAATTTCCAACGGTTGAGAGATGATCTTAGTGCAATAAACTGGGACGATGTCCTGAGACATAAAAGTACACAAAGCAAATGGGAGATGTTTATTAGCATCCTGAATAGGACCTGTGCACAATATATACCCTATGGGAATAAGCATGCTAGAAATAGGAGGAAACCACTATGGCTAAATAAAACGGTAAGAGGTGCAATAAGTGACAAAAAGAAAGCATTTAGGGAATTAAAGCAAGTAGGTAGTGACGAAGCATTAAATAAATACAGAAAATTAAATAACATCTGTAAAAAGCAAATTAAGGCAGCAAAGATTGAGACAGAGAGACTCATTGCCAGAGAAAGTAAAAATAATCCCAAAATAGTTTTTAACTACATAAATAGTAAGAAACTAAAAAATGATGGTGTTGGCCCCTTTAAAAATAGTCTGGATGAAATGGTGGATGAGGATGAGGAAAAAGCCAATATGCTAAATGACTTTTTTTCAACAGTATTTACACAAGAAAATCCCATGACAGACAATATGATCAGTGATAACAAAAATTCTCAATTAAATGTCACCTGCTTAACCCAAGAGGAAGTACGGCATCGTCTAAAAATCACTAAAATTGACAAATCCCCGGGCCCGGATGGGATACACCCCAGAGTGCTGCAGGAATTAAGTACTGTCATAGATAGACCATTATTTTTAATATTTAAAGATTCCATAATAACAGGGTCTGTACCACAGGACTGGCGTATAGCAAATGTGGTGCCAATATTCAAAAAGGGGACAAAAACTGAACTTGGAAATTATAGGCCAGTAAGCTTAACCTCTACTGTGGGTAAAATCCTAGAGGGTTTTCTAAGAGATGCTATACTGGAGTATCTGAAGAAAAATAACCTCATGACCCATTATCAACATGGTTTTATGAGGGACCGATGCTGTCAAACTAATCTGATAAGCTTCTATGAAGAAGTAAGTTCTGGACTGGACCAAAGAAATGCAGTGGATGTGGTACATATGGACTTTTCAAAAGCTTTTGATACGGTGCCACACAAAAGGTTAATACATAAAATGAGGGCAATGGGGATAGGGGAAAATATGTGTAAGTGGGTTAAGAACTGGCTTAGTGATAGGAAACAAAGGGTGGTTATTAATGGAACACTCTCAGAATGGGTCACAGTTAACAGTGGGGTACCACAGGGGTCAGTGTTGGGCCCGCTTCTATTTAATATATTTATTAATGACCTTGTAGGGGGCATACAGAGTAGAATCTCAATATTTGCAGATGGCACTAAACTCTGCAGGGTAATCAATACAGAGGAGGACAATTTTATATTACAGGAGGATTTATGTAAACTAGAAGCTTTGGGCTGCTAAATGGCAAATGAGCTTTAATGGGGATAAATGTAAAGTCATGCACTTGGGAGAGGAAACAAAAGGTATAATTATGTGCTTAATTGTAAAACACTGGGCAAAACTGTCACTGAAAAAGACCTGGGTGTATGGGTAGATGACAAACTCACATTTAGTGGCCAGTGTCAGGCAGCTGCTGCAAAGGCAAATAAAATAATGGGATGCATTAAAAGAGGCATAGATGCTCATGAGGAGAACATAATTTTACCTCTATACAAGTCACTAGTGCGACCACACTTAGAATACTGTGTACAATTCTGGTCTCCGGTGTATAAGAAAGACATAGCTGAACTAGAGCGAGTCCAGAGAAGAGCGATAAAAGTCATTAGAGGATTAAGGGGTCTGCAATATCAAGACATGTTATTAAACGTGGGGTTATTTAGCTTGGAAAAACGAAGGCTTAGGGGTGATCTTATAATAATGTATAAATATATGAGGGGACAGTACAGAGAACTTTCTAATGATCTCTTTACTCTTAGGCCTGAGACTGGGACAAGGGGGCATCCTCTACGTCTGGAGGAAAGAAGGTTTAATCATAATCACAGACGCGGATTCTTTACTGTAAGAGCAGTGAGACTATGGAACTCTCTGCCACATGATGTTGTAATGAGTGACTCACTACTAACATTTAAGAAGAGCCTGGATGCCTTTCTTGAAAACTATAATATTACCGGGTATATATACTAGATTCTTTGATAGGGCGTTGATCCAGGGAACTAGTCTGATTGCCATATCTGGAGTCAGGAAGGAATTTTTTTCCCCAATGTGGAGCTTAGTGTTGCCACATGGTTTTTTTTTGCCTTCCTCTGTATCAACATGTTAGGCTATGGGTTGAACTAGATGGACGTAAAGTCTTCCTTCAACCTTAAAAACTATGTTACTATGTTACTATGTTACTATGTAGAGTCAAGTGTCTAATAAACGAAGAATATAAGGTCAAGGTGAGTTGCTAAGTTTCTCATTTCTGCAAAGAACCGCAAGGTCCAACTGGAGTTTGCCAAAGAACACAGCCAATGGAAAGAGACAGATTGGTTTAAGGTGCTGTGGTTGGATAAATCCAAGTTCAATCTGTTTGGTAGTGATGGCAAGCACTATATATACCACCTAATTGGAAATGCAAATTCATTCAGTAAACCTGCCAAGTATGGCATAAAAATGTTCTGGATGTGTGATTCTACAAGCTATTATGGCATGAATAATCTGATCTATTGTGGCAAAGAAGCTGATGCTCCAGTCCAGAAAGACTTATGTTCTGACATAGTAAAATCACTTGCAGTACCAATTTTCAATTCTGGAAAAAATATAACAATGGACAACTACTTTACCAACCTAGAACTGGGCAAATTTTCGCTTCAGAAAAAACTCACACTTGTTGGTACTATGAAGCCAAACCGCCGCAAAATTCCTCCAATCAAGAAGGACAATCCCAAGCGACCACTTTATGAGAGTATCTTTGGTTTCTGCAATCAAGCGGCAATGGTATCTTATAAAGCAAAGAAAGAAAAATCTGTGATATTACTGAATACAATGCATCATGATGGAAGTATTGACACCGCTGACAGGAAACAGAAACCTGAAATCATACTGTATTATAATAAAACAAAAGGAGGTGTGGACAAGATGGATGAAATGATAGGAGAGTATTCATGCAAGAGGCAAACAAAACGTTGGCCTATAGTCATTTTTTATAATAACCTTGATGTGTCAGCCCTCAATTGCTATATTGTTAATAGTGAAACTCATCCAGAATTCCATGCCAACAGGAAGGACAAGAGACGTCTATTCTTGACGGAACTTTGCTATGAACTTTTGATGCATACCATGATGGAGCGAAGCAACACGAAATGCTTGCCAAGGCAAATTATGGAAGCTATGATCCGATGTGGTATACATTTTCAGGAACATCCTGAGCCAAGAGAAAAATGAAAGAAAGCGCTGTTATATTTGTCCAGCAAAGAAGGAAAGGAAATATGAGCAGTTCTGTATTACGTGTGGACAAAATGTCTACAAGGAACATTCTTCCGAAAAAATAATATGTGAAAATTGTTGGGGTAATCAGTAAAGTTGAAAAGGAAAGTTTTTGAAAAGAAATATTCCTGCACCATGTTTACTACAATTTTTATATAAAAAACTTTTAGATAAAAATCGTTATATATATGTAAAGAATTATATAGAATGCATATATTGGGCGTTTTAAGCCGGTGTAACTACTTTTTTTTGTTTTATGCACATAATTATAATTTTTTGACATATTCACATCTCAAATAAACTTTGGAAAGTATTTCTGTTTGAATTAGTCCATGTTATTTACACACAGGCCTAAAAGGCCCCAGGTATGTGAAAGTGTAGATTTCTATGGTTGTGTGTTCTAGGGTTAAATGACCATACCTATATTCAAAAGCATTTTGGTTAAAATTAGGCTTTGTGCCTACGGTGCATTTTTTATGCTTTTTTTTATTTGTTTTATGCTGTGTTTTTTTTGTCACCTTTTGTAACAAAAGTAAGTAAGTGTATAATAACCATAACAGCTTTAAAAGTGTTTTAAAAGTAGTCACTGATTTTATTACACACAGAACATCAAGATCCATCCTAATCAGAGAACAATTATTACACCAATCACTTCCTCACCGATATTCATATGTTAGCAGGAGGACAAATAATTGTAATTCTGTAATAATAAGTTTTTCTATATTGCGGACTAAAAAAGTGTAGTTCCAAACAAAACTCCCCTTCACAGGTGGAGGAATTTCTTTAAAGTAACACGAGCGATCCCAGCCGAACATCTCCTAAACAGAGGATATTGATTACAATAGTGTGTAGATACACACACGAGTTTGAGACAGTGTTTTTTATAGAGAATGAAAAAGTTCTTAAAGGGAACCTGACCCCTAAAAATCAGGCCCCAGCCTATTAATTAATGTCCTTGCACCATCATTAATGTATTCTAGCCATCCCTTTGTATAAAAAATGGGTATTTATAAAATTTGTAAAAGTGATTTTAGTACCTGCTGAACTGCAGCTTATCAGTGCTTGAGAAGTCACACAGGGCGTTCCCTGTGGCTTCTCATTGCCGCCTGTAATTCAATTATTCATGCCCTTATGGGTGTGCTAATCAATAGTGATCCTCCTCATCCTCCTACATAGGTGGTATAGCCGGTATGATGCTAATCGCATCATATCCGGCTGTACAGACGTCAGTACACCCATTTGGGTGTAGAGGACCGCGCGATGCACATTGCGCATGTGCGAGGTTGCTTTACAGCAGCTCATCACAAATGCGCATTGCGCATGCATGAGGTTGCTTTACGGCAGCTCATCACAGATGAGCTGCCGTAAAGCAACCTCGCGCATGTGCAATGCGCATCTGTGATGAGCTGCCGTAAAGCAACCTCACGCATGCGCAATGAGCATCTGTGATGAGCTGCCATAAAGCAACCCAAATGGGTGTACTGACAACAGTATAGCCGGATATGATGCGATTAGTGTCATACTGGCTATACCGCCCATGTAGGAGGATGAGGAGGATTACTATTGATTAGCATGCCCATCGGGGTGTGAATAATTGAATTGCAGGCGGCAATGAGAAGCCACAGCGAACGCCTTGTGTGACTTCTCAAGCACTGAGAAGCCACAGTTCAGCAGGTACTAAAATCACTTTTATAAACTTTATAAATACCCATTTTTTATACAAAGGGATGGCTAGAATACATTAATGATGGTGCAGGGACAGGTATTAATAGGATGGGGGCTGATTTTTAGGGTCACGTTCCCTTTAAAATGTTAAAATAATTTTTCATTCTTATAGTGTATTTAGATTCTTTTACCAAATTTTGTATTTAAATAAACATTCCTATATAAGGCTAGGGTCACACTTGCAGATTTTACATGTGTTTTTGGAGACCTGTGTTTCTAAAAACGCATTTAAAAGCGCACCCATAGGCCCCCATGCAAAAAACGCATGCCCTAATAGCAAAAACGCATGCCCCAATAGCAAAAACGCATGCCTAAAGTGCCATGCGCTTTTGGCATGCGTTTTGCACTTATGTGAGGAGCTGCCTTCAAAAACGCATGCAAAAACGCATGGTACCATTAGTACCATTTAGTACCATGCAAAAACGCATGCGTTTCCCCTGGGGGCTCATGTTAAGAAATGCATGCGTTTTTAAAACAGCACCAAAAAATGGTGCATGCACTATTTTTTGGTGCTGATTCATGAAAAATGCATGGGTGCCAAAAATCACCTAAAAAAACCCATGCAGAAATGTAAAAAGCATGCACAAACGCATGCTTATTTTTAAGGCACCAAAAAAACGCATGCCAAGTGTGATCCTAGCCTAACACGGGTTAACCATATTAAGAAAGAGTTATTTTTATCTAAATTTATGGGGAAAGTATAGCGCTAAGCCTTATAAGTATTAATGTTTTTTTTATTTCCTTGCAGATTTGCAGCGTTTTTGGGTCCTAAGAAAAATATCAGCATGTCAATCCTTGGTGCGTATTAGCTGCATTTTTCTGCCCTTCCTGCCATGGACAGTAGTGAAAAAACGTAATACCAAAATCTGCAGCAAAAACATGCTACAAACGTGCTAAAAATGCACCAAAAATGCAATGCGTATTTGGTGCATTTTTTTGGCACAGGGTGCAGTTTAGCAGCATTTTTGCTGTAGAAATTTTCAGCACCAAATACTCAGCGCTGGCACATACCCTAAAGGGTAGCATGATGACAACTTTATGCAGTTTCAATTCATCACCAGGAAAATGGCATCACAACAACTAGACATAAGTAATCACACTTTTAAAAAAAAAATGCAAACCTTTTGGTCACTTCTGTATGCGGCCTCACTTAATGTAAATGAATTGAGTGAGGCCGAACACTAGTCAGAATGTGGCCGGAAGTATACAAATTGCATACTTGTGCTCATGTGACCATCCACACTTGCCACTGGCAAGGAAAATCCTAAAAGTGTGCAGTGCACGTGTTGTGGGATTTCAGAGGTCTGCAGTCACCTAGAAGGGGTACAGACTTTCATCTCAAACCTGGAAAACCCCTTTAATTATAATATTAAACACTGCAGCATACCCAATCCTTAACAGTGTGTAATATTCTCCCTGTTAGTATACATCTCTGCTTGATGGTTCCAGCAGTCATCACATGACCCCTATACCCTAATATGGGATTTTCATGCTAATGGTCAAATGACAACTACAAATGACAAATACATGCAGCTGACATGCTTATGTCAGGAGAGCTGCAGTTGAGCTGGGTGATTCAATGCGATACCCATGCAAGTCTCTCGCATTGATGTCGTAAGTGGAACCCTGGCCCAAGTATTGAAATCACATCTGAATGATGAGATGCGTCAAAACTGAAATCTTGTACCGGTTACTGCAAACACCTCTTCTGTAAGTATTATCCCTTTACGTGGACAGCAGAGACAAAACAATGAAATGTTGCAACACAGGGTAGTCTGAAAGATGACAAAAGAGCCCTAATCAAGTTGCAAAGAAATTCTAGCTGTCCTGCAGGCTCAGGGTGCATCAGTGTCAGTGCGAACTATCGGTTGACACTTGTATGAAACAAACTGATATGGCAGGAGACCTTGGTTGACCCCAGTGCTGACACAGAGATATAAAAAAGCTAGAATGCAGTTTGCCACAATGTATGTGAAACCTAAGAAAGAAACAAAAATGAGCAGATACCCTTAATTAAGTAAATAATTAAATAATTTTAAATAGTGCATGAAAATAAAAATAGGGTACCTGGTAACATTATTTATATATAAAAAATGTAACAGCCATCAGTCAAGGTGACCCCATTGACACAGTCCTATCCTACCCCGGTCCCAGTGGGATCACCTTGACGTAGTTGGATGGCTGTTATATTTTTGATCCAAATAATGTTACCAAGTACCCTATTTTTATTTCATGCACTATTTCTATTGATTTATTTATTTAGTTATTTAAGGGTATCTGCTCAATTTTGATTCTTTTCTTTGGTTTCACATGCATTGTGGCAAACTGTAGTCTAGCCTTTTTATGTCTCTGTGTCAGCACTGGGGTTAACTTGGGTCTCCTGCCATAGCGTTTAACTTCATACAGTGTCTGTGCACTATTTCAATTTATTTATTTATTTACATATTTAGGGTATCTGCTCATTTTTGTTTCTTTTCTTTGGTTTTGCTGTTTTATGGTCTGTGTGAACATGCACCTACATACTGCATGCATATATTTGCATTCCACTTTAGTTTTTTATTTTCTTTACAATGTCTGTGAGTAAGGCTAGGGTCACACTTACGTTTTGACCCTAGTATGATGGAACCATTAGAAACGTAGAAATTTCCGCTGCGTTAACGCTAAGCCCTGGCAGGCAATGGAGCCCCATAGTAACCCGCTGCTTACCTTAGCAGCCGTCCAAACACAATGCTCCAGGAAGTGCGCTTTACAACAGCACAAAGGAAACGTGTCCTGAAGCATTTTCCTGTACTCTGTTGTAAAGCACACTATCTGGGGCTTTGTGTGTGGCTGGCTGCTAAGGTAAACAGCAGATTACTATGGGGCTCCGTTGCCTGGCAGCACGCTATGCACTGTGGTGGAGATTTCTAAGCATTTAGCACTTGCGTCATGCTAGGGTCACAACGCAAATGTGATCCTAGCCTAAACGAAAAACCTTATAGGAAATCGTCTGATGTCTGGTGTAGACATGACCAAAATACAGCTTTTTGGTAAAGCACATCATTCTACTATTTGCTGAAAATGGAATGAGACCTACAAAGAAATAACACAATACCTACAGTCAACTATGGTGGAGGTTCAAAGATGCATTGGGGTCGTATTGCCGCCTCTGGCACCGAGTGCCTTGACTGTGTGAAAGGCACCATGAAATCTGAAGATTTTGGGTTGCAGTGCAGTACCCAGTGTCAGAAAGCTGGGTTTGTATTCCAGGTCATGGGTCTTCCAGCAGGACAATGACCCCAAACATACTTCAAGATGCACCCAGAAATGGATGGAAACAAAATGCTGGAGAGAACTGAATTTCTCAGCAATGAATCCAGATCTAAATCCCATAGAACACCTGTGGAAAAATCTTAAAACTGCTGTTGGGAGAAGGCACCCTTCACATATGAGAGACCTGGAGCAGTTTGCAAAAGAAGAGTGGTCGAAAATTCAAGTTGAGAGTTGTAATAAGCTTGTTCATGGTTATAGGAAGTGATTGATTACAGTTATTTAATCGAATGGGTGTGCTGCCAAATATTAACTTGAGGGTGACAACAATTTTGTCCAGGCCATTTTTGGAGTTTCATGTGAAATTATGTCCAATTTGCCCTTTTTTCTCAAATTTTTGCATTTTTTCAATGCACCAAAATAATAAAAAAAACATGTGTATATCAAAACATGTGTAATTGCAATTGTTTTCAGCAAGAAATACTTCATTTTCTGAAACAATATCAAGTCCATGGCTGTAAATAGTGAATAAATGAGGACATAAGTGCCTAGCACACAAGTGATGATCAACTTGTTATTATGTAAATTAGGGCTCATTTAGGGCAGTGTATCCCAATATAGACAATTTTCAGTTTAGTGTTTCAGTTTTTTCTCCTCTTTTTGAAAGGGCCATAACTTTCATATTTTTGTTTTGCAGGACAAGTTGTACTTTTGACATACCGTATATACTCGCGTATAAGCCGAGTTTTTCAGCCCAAAAATTGGGCTGAAAAGTACCCCCCTCGGCTTATACGCGAGTCAGTGCTGTATACCGATGTATACATCGGTATACAGCAGCCCCCGTAATCCAGGGCCCCCCCAGCCTCTCTCCGGTCACCTGGAAAGTAAACTATACTTATCAGTGTCCGCTGTCCGCGCCCGCTCGCATCTGCCGACATCGCGATCCTCCATCTTCATGCGGCGTCTTCCTGTTTCTGTGCTCGTCGCAGCAATGACGTCATTCCTTGCGACGCGCACAGGAAACAGGAAGACGCCGCATGAAGATGGAGGAGCGCGATGTCGGCAGATGCGAGCGGGCAAGGACAGCGGGACAGTGATAAGTATAGTTTCCTTTCCAGGTGACCGGAGAGAGGCTGGGGGGGCCCTGGATTACGGGGGCTGCTGTATACTACCGCGGGGGCTGCAATATACTACCACTGGGGCTGTATACACTGCTGGGGCTGCCTGTATACTGCTGGGGCTTCCTGTATACTGCTGGGGCTGCCTGTATACTGCTGGGGCTGCCTGTATACTGCTGGGGCTTCCTGTATACTGCTGGGGCTTCCTGTATACTGCTGGGGCTGCCTGTATACTGCTGGGGCTGCCTGTATACTGCTGGGGCTGCCTGTATACTGCTGGGGCTGCCTGTATACTGCTGGGGCTGCCTGTATACTGCTGGGGCTGCCTGTATACTGCTGGGGCTGCCTGTATACTGCTGGGGCTTCCTGTATACTGCTGGGCTGCCTGTATACTGCTGGGGCTCCTATATACTACCACTGGGGCTGCTGGGGCTCCTATGTACTACCACTGGGGCTGCTGGGGCTCCCATGTACTACCACTGGGGCTGCTGGGGCTCCTATGTACTACCACTGGGGTGGCCTGTATACCACACTGCTGGGGCTATATACCTGTGCTGAGGTCCACCCTCGGCTTATACACGAGTCAATAGGTTTTTCCAGATTTTTGGGGCAAAAGTAGGGGGGTCGGCTTATACACGGGTCGGCTTATACACGAGTATATACGGTAATTAATTTTACCCCATATATTGTGCTGGAGCATAGAAAAAAGTTCCAAATGAAGGGAAATTGTAAAAAACTTGCAATACTAACATTGTTTTGGAAATTGTTTTTACAGTATACAGTGTGGTAAAAATTACCTGGATGTGCAGGTCAATATGATATTGGAATAGACTTCATGCTTTGATCGCTTTTTATTGCATTTATTATGACATTGTCAGAAAAAAACTTGCAATTTAAGAGTTAGGTTGCGTTCACATATTGCGTATTTTGCCGCGCTTTTTTACGCACGCTTTTCAAAATACGCAATGTGTTTTGTGTCTGCCAGCAAAGTGAATGGGAAATTCACTTTGCCGTGCAGACAGTGCGTATAAATACGCAGTGCTCTTTTGGGAGAAAGCGCAGCTGCTCCTGCGTTTTCTCCCTCTGACGTCAAAGAGAGGAGGAAGAATCCTGCTTCCTCCTCCCCTCTGTGACAGCTGTGACCGCCCATTAGATTTTGCAGTGTATTAATATACACTGCGAAATCTAAATTAAACAAAGGCAAGTGTATGTAAAATAAAAAAGAATAAATACTTTACCTGTCAGACGCCTTTTCCCGGTGTCCGGTGCAAGAAGATCTGTGTCCTGCAAGATCCTGCGGTGACGTCAGAGGGGCGTTCCCGGCGCTGATTGGCTGCTCACGGTCATGTGATATGTATGACATGACCGCAAGCGCCCAATCAGCGCTGGAAACGCCCCTCTGACGTCACCGCAGGTCCTGGCAGAAGACTCCGGGAAAAGGCGTCGGACAGGTGAAGTATTCATTCTTTTTTATTTTTCATACACTTGCCATTGTTTAATTTAGATTTTGCAGTATATATTAATACACGGCGAAATCTAATGGGGCTGTCACAGAGGGGAGGAGGAAGCAGGATTTTTCCTCCCCTCTGTGACATCACTGCACTTTCTGGGGTAAAGAAAGCGCAGTGTGTGAAAGCCCCTGCGTATTTTGTTGCACTTTTTTGCGCGGTTGAAAAACGCAGCAAAAAAGCGCAACAAAATACGCAATGTGTGAACGCAGCCTTAGAATGTAAACAGTGTTTACAGATAGAATTAATCCATTTCATATTTGCATAGATTGGACTTTGCTGAATGCGGTGATACTACATATGTGTATGTTTCTCTATTTTAATATCCTCACTTTTAAAGTGTAAATGTAATTTCAATGAAAAAAAACCACAATACTGCACTGGTTGTTGACGATGGGTCCCATAGCAGCTAAGATGATATTTTTTTTGCCATATGACTTATTTCCTTACATTTGTCTGTGTTCTTTTAAAAACTGCATTTTATTGCTGTGTAGGCGTATCTGACAGCACTGTGTATGTATTTCCACAACTTCTTAGAGCAAGCTGATAGGGAGCAGTGTGATGTGCCAGCAGAGAAGGGGTTAACAGAGATCATGACTGAGCTGTGTGGAGCCAGATGACAGATCAGGAACTTGTGCTAAGGAAAGAGGAGTTTGCAGTGATCTGACATTATGACATTGCTTAGCAACTGTGCTGTAGCCTCAAGTAATCTGATGCATTGTTTCCTCAAAAGCTGCAGTCATGAGCTCGCACATTGTGTAGGCCCTGCCCCTTCCACCCTTATATGGGTATATGCATATTCAGTGGGAGAAGCTTGAAGATGGATTTGACTAATAATGAACATATGTCTGCTTCACACACAGTCTAGTGGGAACATGAATGGTTTTCCACCAGATTTCTCTGATAAAGTATATTTAAAAGTTTATTATAATCACTTGCTCTACATTATTATTAAATAAAAATGTAATTTGTTTCTATTTTGTCAAACATATTAGTTTATCTTTTTTTTTTACTATATCTGTTAGACCCTTTAGTGGAAAAAACCTTCAGTCATCATGACAGTATTTCTGTATATAGTAAAAATCAGTATCTCATTTGAAGCCTAGTCATAGGCTAGGTTTCAATGCAGCTTTGTGATGAAGCAACAGTGAAACGTACATTGGGGGGGGGTCTCACTTGGCAATATATACCACTACTTGCATACGTTGTGTAGTACATGTAGATATTTTTCTTTATTTTTTTTATTGTAATTTTCAGTGGTCCTGGTACGATTTGTCCTGTTACTATATATAGCATGATGCACTTTCTTTATTAGGGACCTTTGGACGGTCTGATGATATTCATTTCATCTTATACCCACTCCTCCTTGCTTACGCCTTTAGTACAAAATATATATTGCTATAGCATTGCACATTATATATTCATTTTGTTCACCGTGATTGATTTTTACTGACATTTTATTTATATTTATCAATAAAATGTGCTATTTTACTCCTTTTGTGGAAGGTTATGTAATAAAAGTAATTGTGAAGTGCCATGAGAAAAATATTAAAATGTTTTTTCGGTATAGGTGAGTATGTGACAATTTAATTTGATGTTTTAAATAGAAATTTATTTAATTAGATCATTTAATCTTCAGTTTACTGTGATTAGTGTCAAGGCGACACATTGATGCACATAATGCTATATGTTGTCTCCTATTTACATTTATTGACCGTTGTCGTCAGAGTGTTATAGAACAACTCTTCTTGTAAATGCTCACGCTATACATGTGTCATTGATTAAAATAGACTTATTAGCCTAGATGTAGGTCTATAAGTCCTAGCTTGTCTAGTTTGTATGATCAAATGTGTTACAGTTGAGATATATGTTGGTCACATATGGGCAGCTACACTTCAAACTAGGGTTTCTTTATTTTTCTACACAAGTACTTCTTTGAAGAACACATTTAGCTTGATGATTGTTAAACTTCACTTTAATGTGTAAAATAAACATACTACCAGCTAAACAATATACAAAATATATCTAACAAAAGCAAATAGCAAAAACTAACATAGTATTACATTGTTTATCATAATTGCACGAGCACCATTGTAAGCATGTCATTTGATCTAGAGATGAAAAACTTCCCCTTTGGTAAGAAAAAGTGAAATAAACAAATAATTTTAATAAATACATCAATAAAAAAACTAAATCTTTATTAATGATCAAAAGCATAAATACTAGCACCACTAATAAGAATGTAGCTATGGCTTTAGTAACTGCATGAGTCACACTTACGGGGAAAATCAGGAACTAGATAGAGGTAGACGAGGAGATTCGAGTAGGCTAATCTGACCCTGGTACTAGGGTCCCTGACTCACCCTGTTCTCGGAGGTACTTCTGAAGTTGAGGAGGTCCGAGTCACCACCTTTCTTCCTAAGCTCCTGAGAAAACCATAGCACAACCCCCTCACCTCCACCCATGAACCAGGGACACACAGCAGCTTCAAATGAAGAGGATTGCAGCAGCTCCAGAAGAAGTGTGCACACCAAAGGTCTAAGATCAAGAATGAACTGAATCAGCGACATCTGGTGGAAGGAAGCTGAATTATTTATGGTGCGAAAAAGTCCATTGACCGGGCACTACACAGTGGAGCTCTGCTAAAAGCCGTCGCTATCCCGGTCCTGTGTTGCACAGCCTTAGAAAAATAATCTAATCATAAAAAGTGAAGAAAAGCGCACTCACCATGTAACCAGGTAACTTAAACTCATTAAACATGTTGGTGCGGAGGGAGAGGTGAGGGAGTCTACTGGAACCCAAAGTATCACACACGAACGAAACTGTACGTCGTTCGACGGTTTCATCCTTCCACGCACCACAATGTTATGGATTAAGTACCTGATAAAACACTTCAGTACATGGTGAGTCGCTTCTTTATTCACTTTTATGAATCTGAATTATTTATGGCTGAGGGTGGAGAGCAGAAGGCTTAGACCAACCCCTCAGCTCACCTGGTTTTTAGTCACTTCCACCAAACATTCGACAACCTCCACCTGTAGAGCCATAGTGACTGAGGAAAAAACAGGCTAGTTTAAACTACAGCAGCAGCATCAATTGACTGCAGGCAGTCAATACGGGACAGCTGGCAGTCCAACAAGCCATGTGCGCTAGCCTGCAGAAAATGATAGGCATCTGTCTGTATACCCATTGGGATTCAGATCCACCTTTGATTAAACTAGTTGCACTGTTCTTTGCATTTAGATATTCTACCTGATACAATCAGTGAATTTCTCTGTGGTTATTTTGCAGATCCAGTAAATTGTTTTATTTTGTATGGTACCTGGGCAGCAAATTGCAGCATAGTCCCTTTAGCCATTTGTACTTTCCGAGCCTCATTTGCAACTCTGCCTAGTGTTACTTTATGAGATAATAACTCTGGAAGCTTCAACATATTCCAGTGATTCCAAGATTTATTTATTTTTTTGATTTATTGAACTTCATGTTAGTGGTAAATTTAAGATGATATTTTCTGCATTTCTGACCATAGAGAGTGTTTACACGCAGTGACAGTTCAAAGCCATAATGGGTATAGCTGTCATTGGTAATTAAGGGGTTAAACTAGTCACCAAAAATTCTAAATTCATGAAAAAAACTCACCACAAGCAGCCATTCACCAACATAAGTTCAAATCCACCAGCAGGATGCAGCCGGCCTGCCATGATAGTGGCATGGGAAAACCAGGGGCAAAATATGGATGAGACAACCACTCTCAGCCAACCATATAATGGAGGGGGTGATTGTGGTATCAGAATGCACACAAATGACGTTTGAATACAACAAGAGTCACACAGATACATGTGATGCACAGTATCTTTTGATAATCTTTTCTGTCTGCAATTAAAAATGTCTTATACAGTTCAATCAATTGAACAACAAATGAAGGCAAGTTATTTTCGAGTCTAGAAATATTCCCAGCATTTACATTGAGGAAAATCAGTACAGTATATGATATATTGCCGATTTTGCATTTTTTCCACCTACAAAGAATGGAGAGATCTGTAATCTGTATTGTAAGTACATTTCAACTGTGAGAGACAGAATCTAAAAGAAAATCCAGAAAATCACATTGTATGATATTTAAATAATTCAATTTGCATCTGATTGCATGAAAAATGTATTTGATCATTTACTAACCAGCAAGAATTCCGGCTTTCACAGACCTGTTAGTTTTTCTTTAGGAAGCCCTCCTACTCTGAACTCATTACCTGTAATAATTGCATCTGTTTGAACTTGTTAGGCTCCATACTCACTAGTATACACTTTGGCACAGCGCTTACGCTGCATCCAAAACGCTGCATAGTACACTATTAGCATAGGGGATGAGATTTTAAGAAGTTCCATGCCCACTATGACCTAGCATTCTCTTAGCTGTGGTGAAGGTTAGCGCATTCCATTACTCTGCAGCATGTTCATTTCATGCTGCGGAGTCAGAAGCTGCTCCATTGGGTGCATGGAGGGAGAAGCCGCCCTGTACCCACCGCACATGGTGAGTACAGGGCAGCTGCGGTCTCCCTGCGGAAACCCTGGGGGTTCACTCAGGTCCAGAGCCTGCATCCAACACGCAGCTTTCCGGACAATGAGCACATACCCTGACATTATAAAAGACCCATTCCACCACTCAACCAATGGATTCCCACCTCCCCACCAAAGCCAAGACCAAAGTGTGCATCCACATTTATTTTACCATTGGAGTTCAGCAAATCTCATGAAATTCAGCTTTCAATTTAGATGATAATCTGGTGCAAATTAAGTGCTTACACTCTCATATCTCAGTCTAGGGTGGGTACACAGTTTGACCATGCTAACGATTCCTAATTAGTTTTTTCCAGAATTATTGACACGGCCACACAAGTCTGGAAGGCATTTGCAGAGAGCACGGAAACATGCAAACACGTTTCCTTTGCCTGTTGTAAAGCGCACTTCCAGCAGCTTTGTGTGTGGCTGGTTGGGAAGTAAATATCGAGGTAACTAGGGGCAGCATTGTCCACAGCGCATAGCATTAACGCTATGCGCTTCTGGGAAAAGTACTAGGTTTTAAGCACAATCCGGTAGGCTAGGGTCATAACGCAAGTGTGACTCTAGCCTTACACATACCTTTCTGCTGACTGCTCCCTGCACAATTTTCCAATTTGCTTCACTTACTACTCATTTTCTCTCCAAGCAGTCTGGTAGACAGTGCCACTGGTGAGTGAGCCCCAAGCAGTTAAGTGAAACATGAATATAATCAACATCAGGCCTCATCAACAGTAACAATGCCAGCCAGATGACCTAGTAAGAAAAGAAAAAAGATGAGCAAATCAAATGACAGAATACGATGACAGGAATTTTGGTGGTGGGACAGTATTGGTTAGACTGAGGAGAGGTGAGTATAAGAGTTCATTATTTACCCTTTCCAAGCTCTCAGAATGCAGCAAAATATTTAAGAAATAAGCTTATTTTTGTTACTCATTTCTAGTGCAGTCAAATACAGTCATGGCCAAAAGTTTTGAGAATGACACCAAAATTATATTTTCACATGATCTGCTGCCCTCTGGTTTTTATTTGTGTTTGTCTGATATTTATATCACATACAGAAAAATAATTGCAATCATATTATGAGTACCAAAAGGTTATATTGACAGTTAGAATGAGTTAATGCAGCAAGTCAATATTTGCAGTGTTGACCCTTCTTCTTCAGGACCTCTGCAATTCTCCCTGGCATGTTCTCAATCAACTTCTGGACCAAATCCTGACTGATAGCAGTCTATTCTTTCATAATCAATGCTTGCATTTTAGCAGAATTTGTTGGTTTTTGCTTGTCCACCCGTCTCTTGATGATTAACCACAAGTTCTCAATGGTATCAAGATCTGGGGAGTTTCCAGGCCATGGACCCAAAATCTCTATGTTTTGTTCCCTGAGCCATTTAGTTATCACCTTTGCTTTATGGCAAGGTGCTCCATCATGCTGGAAAAGGCATTGTTGGGCGCCAAACTGCTCTTGGACGGTTGGGAGAAGTTGCTCTTGGAGGACATTCTGGTACCATTCTTTATTCATGGCTGTGTTTTTAGGCAAGACTCTGAGTGAGCCGATTCCCTTGGCTGAGAAGCAACCCCACACATGAATGGTTTCAGGATGCTTTACAGTCGGCATGAGACAAGACTGTTGGTAGCGCTCACCTCTTCTTCTCCGAATAATCTGTTTTCTAGATGTCCCAAACAATCGAAAAGGGGATTCATCAGAGAAAATGACTTTACCCCAGTCCTCAGCAGTCCACTCCCTGTACCTTTTGCAGAATATCAGTCGGTCCCTGATGTTTTTTCTGGAGAGAAGTAGCTTCTTTGCTGCCCTCCTTGAAACCAGGCCTTGCTCAAAGAGTCTCCGCCTCACAGTGCGTGCAGAAGCACTCACACCAGCCTGCTGCCATTCCTGAGCAAGCTCGGCACTGCTGGTAGTCCGATCCCGCAACTGAAACAGTTTTAAGATACGGTCCTGGCGCTTGCTGGTCTTTCTTGGGCGCCCTGGAGCCTTTTTGATAACAATGGAAGCTCTCTCCTTGAAGTTCTTGATGATGCGATAGATTGTTGACTGAGGTGCAATCTTTGTAGCTGCGATACTCTTCCCTGTTAGGCCATTTTTGTGCAGTGCAATGATGGCTGCACGTGTTTCTTTAGAGATAACCATGGTTAACTGAAGAGAAACAATGATACCAAGCACCAACCTCCTTTTAAAGTGTCCAGTGGTGTCATTCTTACTTAATCATGACTGATTGATCGCCAGCCCTGTCCTCATCAACACACACACCTGTGTTAATGGAACAATCACTAAAACGATGTTAGCTGCTCCTTTTAAGGCAGGACTGCAATGATGTTGAAATGTGTTTTGGAGGTTAAAGTTCATTTTCTAGGAAAATATTGACTTTGCAAGTAATTGCTGTTAAGCTGATCACTCTTTATGACATTCTGGAGTATATGCAAATTGCCATTAGAAAAACTGAAGCAGTAGACTTTGTAAACATTAAAATGTGTATCATTCTCAAAACTTTTGGCCATGACTGTACATTGTTCCTGTAAGTATTGACAAAAAATGTACAATGGCAAGTAGATGTGAAATTAAAATTTCTCACTTAGGGCAGAGACACACTATGCCAGCTGCATGCAAGTATCTTGCATGCATCTTACTTGAGTCACCCGGCCCAGCCACCAGCTCTCTGAAAGGCAGCATGAAGCTCAGAGAAACAGAATCAGCTCCATGCTCCCATTCAGAGAACCTGAGGCCAGGAGAGGTGGCTCATACAAGATGCACGAGAGATACTCGCATGCAGCTTGCATAAATGTGTCTCCGCACTTTAGAAAGATAAGCATATTTTTTGCTCCCATATGCCACGATAAAGTTGGTGTACAATTACACCAATATATAGCATCAAGAAATGGTGCATTTGTTTACAATGTTGTAGTAGTTTGAGAATTTTATGACTCCATCCAAGCCCTGAGTGCTAGAAACACTTTTTTTTATACTGTTAAAATATCTTCTATAATACATTTTTGGATGCCTTGTACTCCACTTATTGATGTAATTTGCAACACAGTTTAGGAACATTTTGCTTAGTAAATCTTACTTATTAATTTTGCTTTTGTATTGTATACTAAAGTTATTTTTTATATTATTTCTACTTATATTTATTAGACTGTTTGCAAACGTGTTATTCTAAACAAGAAAAGCAAAAAAGATTAAATTAGCGTATACTTCACTAGTTTCATTACATTTGGCAAAACATATGCCTTTATCGTGTTTATACTAAGTAGACTTTAAAAAGTTTGCCTTCTTTATGTGTGTTTTCTATATATATTGGAAAGGAAGTAACTCTTGATCCTAAGCTGAGATCTCCACCTCACCTGACCCTGTTTTAATAGGTGTAGTACCACATGATCACCTGGTTGCTACTCATAAAAGTCTGAACTTCCTCAGACAGTGTTATATCTCTAAGGAACAATTAAATTGCAATATACTGGAGCCAAAAATATGTTGTTAAACGACATTACACCTTCATATAGTGTGAAAGGAAAATCCATCCAATAACATGATTAGAAGTTTCCCTACAAGAATGTCACTTTACCAAACTAAACATCCTTTACACTACTCAGTTACTGCTTTTAATTGTAGTTGAATAGACTGTACATAGCAGTTGTGGTTACTGACCGACAAGGGGCCCTGAGCAAGAACGATATATGGACCCTCTGCAGTCCAATAGCTCATCCTAATGAACAATTTCACCTGGTTTGAAGGTAAAAGTAGATCCCTTTACCTCTTGTGTTCTCATGTTTTCTGCACAGCTTTTACTAATGTCATTCCTGCCCCAGTATATAGTATTCCATGCCCCATAATTATGTTTAGTATATTCATTGCTCCTTAATGAGGAAATTATTTCTACAGTGTCTGATCTCAATGGATAGTTGAAGAGTTTTGAAGACTGTGTGAATGTTAGCAATAGGCTTTGCTTTTATATCATATAATACAAATATACGGTATATCCATCATGTAAAGTTAGCAGTAAAGCCTAACATCATGATCTATATTTATAGTGTAGCACTTATTTAGATAGGTTTAACCTCTCTCCAACATTTTTTGCTAGGAGTGTTTTTGACCCATGTTCAATTGAGTATTTACTCCCTGTCTATCATGTCATTTATACTGTATTACTGCTGCTATCAGGACTGTAGTTCCAGACATCTCTTTGCCTGCACCGATGTAACCCATTCACCACTGTAACACTGGGTGATGTGATGCAACCAGTTGCACGCCAGCAAGTGCAGTGTGTCGGTCACGCTTGGAGCAAGCTGTGGCACTTTCATGTACGCTTGAGGGCCAGGGATACTTTTCACCTGCCTGACGGTCCTGGCAAGGTGGGACTTCGGCATAACCCTTCCCAGGCATAAATCAGAGCAGTGGCGATTGACTGGACAAATGAGAGCAAGTAGGTCAAACACAGCAAAGTAAAGCAAAAAGGAAAAGAAAAAAGAAAAGCAAAATAAACAAAAGCTGAATCCACAGCAGTAACTGAAAGAGAAAGCTGCAACAGCAGCAAAAAACAAAGCATTAGCACTGTCCTAACCACCCATCACAACTGAAATAATCAGCAACAAGCACGGCATATGTCAGGTTTAAAACTTCCTCCAAACATTCACGTGACCCAGTCAGACAATGTCCACTCCCAATCCTCTGCTACAAAACCACAGGAGGAGTGGAGTAGAGTTAAGTGGAGGGAGCCTCCCACCATCTGACTGTCTAATCAGATAAAACATTTTGTATCTTCTGGCAATAGCTAACGCCAGAGGACCCGGCATCCCACCTCCTAGCAACACCCAGAGTACATATTTTAGTACAATGTGTCTGGTCAGTGCGGGCATCCTCTCAAGCTCTGCACCCCAAAGGAGATGCTTCACCCCTTTTAGCTAGAAAAAGGCTGATGGGCGACTTGACGGGGAGCCAGAGCATGCCCAGGAGTGTGACAGACCCGCGCAGGTGCAGAATCACAAAACCTGACAGTACCCCCCTCTGTACTCATCCCCCAGATGACAGTCATCCCATCAGAGGCCAGAAGGTCAGTATTGAAATCCATAAAGATGGGCGACCAGGGCTGATCCGGAATGGGAAGAGGGATGAGTTTCCTAGCCTCAGAGGATTGTGCACCTTTCTCCTGACGCACACCTCGCAGGACTGAATGAATGCCTCAACATCTGGTCCTAAGGAAGGCCACCAATACCCTTGTTTAACCAAGTGTGTAGTATCCTTAAACCTTGGGTGACCTGCCAAAACAGAATTGTGACAGTCCAGATTTATACAGAGTCCAAAATTAACAGGCAGAAACAATTTGAGGGCAATATTGTCTTAGTAGAGGCTTTCTCACGTAGATGGTTTCATTTCTTATGATCCAGACGTAAAGCAAGAGTTATAGTAGCCTCTAGGTTTTGAGGTGGAGAATGGTGCACCAGCACATCTTTTAAGGCATCCGTAAGTCCATCCTAAAACATTATCCACAGGACAGCATCAACCCACCTCAATAGACAAGCGTCTGTCCTGAGAGCAATATACTTTGGGCTGCAGGGTTCCCTTAACAAGTGCTCTGAAGTTAGACTAAGCAATGGCAGCTCTGTCTAGCTTATAATAAATGATCCCCAGCTCCTTAAAAAATACATCCACAGAATTACAGGCTGGGGAATCTTACGCCAAGGTGAAAGCCCAAGTCTGGTGATCCCCCACAAAGAGATAACCAGACCCTCTCATTCCCTGAAGAAAATATATCTTAAAATTTTCACGAAAATTAAAAAATTCCTTACGGTCCCCTGAAAAGAATTTTGGAGAGGGAACCTTCAATTCAGGGCATGCCTCAGCACCCAACTCATGGGCTGGTACAGCGGGAATTGGGGATACGCCTCCAGGAGGCACTACATGTGCTAACTGAGTCAGGGTCTGGGAGTTGTGCCCCATGGTAGTAGCTAGATCCTGAAACATAGCAGACTCTACATCTGCTCCACCAATTGTCCATCAGGATCCATTCAGTTTGAGCTGGAGAAGTGATATGACCAAAATGCAAGCCAGCAAACGCAGAGCGTCGGTTATGACCCATCCCAAGGCTGTGGGTACACGGATCTTGGGCGTTGATGCTGGATACTGTCACTGGCGATCGGTGCCCGAGTCCGTGGCCCTGGTGGACACTGAAAAGTGTTGAAAATAAAATAATAAAAGTGTAATGTTCGTGACGCCACCTACGGTTTCTGGTGATTGCACCAACGATGCTCTCAGACCTCTGGGGATGATGTTATTGCAGCCAGATGGTGTTGCTCCCCGCAGGTGGAGCGGAATCCCCAGGGATGAAGCTGTAGTACTTGATATCGTGGTCGCAGGCACAGGGAGGCAACTCTGCAGGTGAGAGGCCGAAAGATTTCTCACAGCAGGAAAGAATGACACACCGCACATTGCTGAGTCTACGTACTGGTTTACTGATAACCGTCAGGCACTAAACAGGTTTACATTCTCGGGTAGCTGGCCTGGGTAGTTACCAGTGGATGAGGTGTCTTTCTGTGGCTTTCAATGGTGTTCTTTCTGCTTCGCCCTCTGTCCTGCACTGCTCCTACTTCCTTAGTGCGGACTGCAGACTCGGACTCCGGTGTCCGGGTTGATTCCAGGGGTGAACCGGTATGGCTCCTCTGCCCGCAGTCTGCTCCTCTACTCCTTAAGCCTTGCCTTCGACCTCACTCTCAGGCCCTCACACTGGCTAGGCTAGACAACTGGCTCGGGCCTAGTACGGCTTCGACACCAGGACGTCTTCACAGTTCTCCTAGCGACTGTACACTCTGGCTAACTCGCCCCCATCACCAGTATTTATAGGGGATCTTGTTTAAAGGCAGTAAGTAGAGCTTCCCATACTGTTCTAGGGTGGAAGGTGTTGTGTGTATGTGGGTTACCGGTTGTGGAAATCCATCCATGCCTTAGGTGGTCCTGTGGCTACCTGTAATGGCAGGGCACCACACAGAGTGTGCAGCTGTGCAGGTGGAGAAGAAAGCCGGCTCACACTGCGGGGGGGCACTGTGGTAGGAGGCCCAGTAATGCCCCCCTGCCTGCTGCGCCCGGGGCAGATGCCCCGTCAGCCTCCCCCTAGATAACCCACTGGTTTTCCCTAGTGCATGGTCTTGTACAAGAACCAGTGCTTACATTGATATGGACGGTAGAGTTCACAGACTCCTTTTAAGAGCCAACATAACTACTCTGGGCTTAAAATTCCATCATATCCTATGATATAATCCTGCTAGATGTATTTATAAGCATGTGTCTATGAGGAAACTTCTGTTTAAACTAGTTATAAATCAGTGTTAACATTTGTTTTGTGCTGTGATCTCTGTAATTTGCGTATACTTAATTGCATATTTAGGCTAATCATTTTATTTCTTTTTGTATAAATTGTTAATAATTAGTTTTTTTCTTAAAAATGTTCTCCCATTTTCTTTCCTTCACTGTCCTTTCATCTCCTTCCCCCACAATCCTCAATTATTAGCCCATAGGTTTATTTAACCACAACAAACATGGAACACAATTTACTATTTACTCCTTCCCCTTTACTCCTTTTCTTTCCTCCCAGGCCCTTACACAGAAAAATCGTTATAATCTGAGTTGACTTTCTTTTCTATGTTTGATTTTAATAAAAGGTTTTGAATATAAAATTCCATCATATAACATAAGGTAAGAAATGTGTGTACCGTGTTAACCAGTAGATAGAAAAATATTGGAATCGGAGAGTCCTCAGTGATTGATACCTTTTAATGGCTAACTGAAAAGATGGTAAACAAGCAAGCTTTCGAGACACTAAGGCCCCTTCGTCAGGCAGTAATTACATAAATTCTGAAGACAAATACATATATACATAAGCAAAAGAAAAAAAAAAGGAAAAAAAAGGAAAAAAAAAACAGTGTTATAAGCTGTAGTAAATACGACTGGTGACGTTAAGCAGAGTCAGGTTAGGAAGGGGTAAAGGAGCTGGGAAAAGAGAAATCAAATTTCTAAGATAAGAACAACAAATTGTATTATTATATGGTTAGTGGCCTGTGGAAACCTAAAAATAATTGAGTTGTGGAGAGAAATAAATGAAGCAAGAGAGCTCACATAAGAAAAGTCAAAAGTTTATAGTCCTGAAAATGGAGTCTGTTGGAGATGTGATCTCCCCAAGAGTCCTTTCAATTTATGTAAAATCACATGAATCTGATATCCCCAGATGCCCTCTCATTTTATATAAAATCCCATTAATCCATGTGAAATATTTAATCCTGTTTTGAATGTGTCAAAGATCGTTATCAGTTTGTATTCCCAAATGTTTCTCTCTCTCAATGATTTGAAGTTGCTTTTTAAGATGAGCAGCCTCATATCGGCTTCGCTGTTGTGGTCAGGGCTGGAAAAATGCTTTGCTACAGGTAGGTCCATACGCTTTTCTTTTATTGCGTGGCGATGAGAATTCATTCTTGTCCTGAATTTTTGGCTGGTCTCACCTATGTACATGCCACCTGTTGGACATTTGGTACATATGATTAAATACACCACATTGCTTGTGATGCAACTAAAGCTACCTGGGATCTTGTAGTCCTGATCTGTCCCAGGAATCTTTACCTTGTCCGTTGTTATTATAAATGGACAGATTTTTCACCTGTTCTGGTTGCAGGGAAAGGTTCCTGTTACTGCTGGAGAGGACAGGGAGCTTCTGACAATGATGTTTTTCAGATTCGGAGGTTGTCTAAAACACAAGAGTGGGGGATCCAGAAATATTGATTTTAGTTGTGCATCTTTTTGTAGGAGTGATTGCAGTTTCCATGCAGCTCCTCTTTAGACCTTCAGACTTTTATTGTAGGTGACTACGAGAGGAACTCTATTGTTTTTTTCTCTAGTTTTGTAATGTAGGAGATGATTCCTTGATATTCTGGTGGCTCTTGTAATCTGGTTCTCAATTGCTCTTGGATTATAGCCCTGGTTCAAAAAGGTCTTTCTGAGGTCCTCAAGGTGATTGTCTCTGTCTTTAGGGTTCAAACATATCCAATTGCATTTGATGGCCTGACTGTACACAATAGAGTTTTTTATGTGTTTTGGATGGAAACTGTCCCATAGGAGATATGCTGGTCGGTCAATTGGTTTCCGGTACAGGGATGTCTCTATTTCATTGTTCCGTAGCTTAATGATGGTGTCCAGAAAGCTGATTTCAGTGCAGGAGTGGTTGGCTGTTATGTTTGATGGTGGGATGAAACTGATTAAAGTGTTTGTGGAACGTCTTCAGCTGTTGCTCAGATTCTGTCCAGATGATTAAAATGTCATCAATATAATGGTAGTAGGCCAGAGACCTGATGGGACAAGAGGATAAAAAGTCACCTTCAAGCTTGGCCATGAAAATATTTGCATATTGTGGTGCCATTTTGCTTCCCATTGCTGTGCCAGTCTCCTGTAAATATATGTTGTCGTCTATTGTGAAGTAGTTGTGCGTGAGGATGAATTGTATAACTTTCACCACAGAGTCAGCATCAATCCCTGTGTTTTCCAGGAAGGTTTGGCAGGCATTTAGTCCATCCTGGTGTGGGATATTGCTGCACAGAGTTTCCACATCCATGGTGGCGAGGATGGTTCCTTCTGGTAGAGTGTCTGATGGGACGGTTTCCATACAAAACACATAAAAAACTCCGCTTATCTTAGAAATTTGGTTTCTCTTTTCCCAGCTCCTTTACCACTCCCTAACCTGACTCTGTCGTATTTACCACAGCTTATAACACTGTTTTTTTTCCCTTTTTTTTTCCGTTTACTTATGTATATATGTATGTATCTTCAGAATTTGTGTCATTATCAGACTGACGAAGGGGCCTTAGTGTCCCGAAAGCTTGCTCTGCTTACCATCTCTTCAGTTAGCCATTAAAAGGTATCAACCACTGAGGACTCTCCGATTTCAATATTTCATATAACATGGATTTTAACTAGAAAGAATGTGACTAGGATAGTGAGAAAGTGACAAATGTAATCAAATGTTGTCAGGATGTGAAAAATGTACAGGTATTTATTATCTTATTTATATTTTTCTTTAGGACATTAAATGGTAGTAAATGTTGTGCAGTAAGTAATACAGAACAGTAATACTTTGTGTGATGGACAATTTCAAATTTAACCACAAGGTGTCACTAGTGCCCTTGAAAATACATATTGCCAAAAAAATTCTGTAAAATGTTGTTTTAGGAAAAAAATTATACAAAATTTGATTAATGGCTAACTGAAAAGGTTATATGATAAATATTGCAACGCAAACTTTCAGGATGCTTCGGTCTCTTCATTAAGTTTAGTTTATCACAATATATGAAGAGTGAAACACAATAAGACATAGGAATAAGGGGGTAAGTTGTGGCAGGAAGAGAAAAACAATTATTGCAGAGACGTTTTGTGCATTTCATAGATATGGAGTGTGAAAGTTTTATTGTCTACTAATTGAGGTCTAGTCTATGGCCATGCAAATGTAATTAATTCCATAGGGAAAAAGAAGGATTCACAGGTTAGACGCCAAACAGAGCCTTTTTATGGGAAATTGAAGGATTGGAGATTCACAGGTTAGAGGCCAAACAGAGCCTTTTTAGGGGACACTGATGGATTGGAGATTCACGGGTTAGACCAGATTCACATTGTGGTGTGATCAGGTCCTGTGCTGTCCGATGTAAATCGGACAGCCCCAAACCCGATTTGCAAACCTAACCGGAGGGCAAATATACCCTCCAGTCTGGTTTGCAGCCAGCTTCCAAAGACAGCAGCTGCTGATTTTTCAAGATGGCGGCTATCGGGGAGCTAGCCTTGGTCCTGAAAGCTCAGCAGGGGACAGCCTGTGGTGCTGACGTTTAGCAGCGCTCACTGCTAAACTTCAGCCGCCGGTGTCCGGTTCCCGGATCCTCCCGGTTCTGGGCGATCTGGCACCATAGACTTCCCATGTTAGGGAGCGCTGGATCACCCCGGATCTGGGAGGATCCGATTTGGGCAGATTTTTCGCCCTAGACACAAAACCGGGAGGAAAATCTGAATTCACCCGGATCCTCCCAGACAGATGGAAACCGGATGGCAGATAGCTGCCATCCGGACCTATAGGGCTGTATTATGGCAAAATCTGGTCCAGGGGATTTACACCGGACAGCCCCGGACCTGATCACACCGTGGTGTGAAGCCGGCCTTAGAGGCCAATCAGAGCCATTTTAGGGGAAACTAAAGCATTTGAGATTCACAGGTTGCAGGCAAAAAATGCCTTTTTAGAGGAAACGGAAGGATTTGAGATTCACAGGTTAGAGGCCAAACAAAGCCTTTTTAGGGGAAACTGAAGGATTGGATATTCACAGGTTAGAGGCCAATCCGAGCCTTTTTAGGGAAAACTGAAGCATTTGAGATTCACAGGTTACAGGCAAAAATGTCTTTTAGGGGAAACTGAAGGATTGGAGATTCACAGGTTAGAGGCCAAACACAGCCTTTTTAAGGGAAACAAGTTTTTTTTTCATTTTCTTTCTATATGCAAAAAATGAGGCTTTAGCAACACATGCAGGTTTAAGAATTTACTTGTTCTCAGCACAAAATGCCTATGTCAAGAACGATACTCTGGCTCTCCTATTCTATCTAAAAAGCGATGGAGTAACTAGCTATCTAATTGACTTGCAATTTTATTATCTTGGTCGTCACACAAACACAAACGAATGTTTCTACCCCAAAAGTATTTTGATCACTTATATGGACTGACATATAGCTACCTAAATTGTTGCACTTTCACTATGTTTTTAACACTAGAGCAGAATCACATTTTCTTCTTCTAAATTTTGCAATCTATTTTGTCTGATCTCATGGCTTTATTCCCTTTCAAATGCGGGGGGATCGTTGATTTAATCATTCTCTCTCCCAAGCCCAGTATCTAGGCATGGGTGTTTCCAAAAGAACTATATAGCCTCATGGGATTGTCATATGTAGCTCTGACTGCAACAATCAATATCCACTCAGTTGTGTGGATTTAAATACACTTTTATCTCTAAACGCGTCCAATGTATATCACTCATATTGACACTTAATTGTATTTTTATATTAGTGATCATGCCATCTTTTTTCTGTACAAACACCATAGAATGGTGTCATGAGCCTATTTGTCATTCCATGTATTATATCAATGTTTTTTCTATTCCATGCACACCGCACCCAATTTACACCCTCCTTCTTTCCCGTGTCATTATGATGATGATGATGATGACAGAAGTTACGTCACAATTTTACCTATGTGCTATCCACGTCATGATGACTCATTGCTTTTGTTTTTGGTGCATGTTTCATGTATATAAATCCAAATGCACTGTATGTTCTTGTTAATCCCTGAGGAAGGAGCAGAGGCTGCTTTGAAACGCGTCGGAATTAAAAAGCATCGTTATACCATACTTCCCGGTTCTGGTTTTTCTTCTCAGCAGCGCGGATCGCCTGCACTTCGTCCTGTTTTTCCTATCTCCAAAACGACACTCTGGCTCTCCTATTTTATCTAAAAAGCGATAGAGTAGCAAGCTATCTAATTGAGTAACATGGATGGAGTAGCACGGAGCGGCAGCACGGTTCATAAGCATTAATGTATCCCTGATGAAGAGGTCGGGACGACCTTAAAACATGTAGGAATAACGATCACCGGTTTATAATACGAAGGATGTCTGTCAATATATAAAGCAGCGTGAATCGTATTATCATTGCCATGTTGGACACTATCCTACACTGTCAGATGGTAGAAGAAAGGCAGCACTTAAACACAGTAATGCTTATTTTAATCTGATCACTCACCGAACAAATCCGCATTCGCCGACCTTTTGGGAAATTGCTCGGGTTTCCAAACCCAAATCAAATCTGCCATGTTTGTGCCGAATGTGAAATTGGCAAACATGTTCGAGCAAAGTTCGCTCATCACTAAATGTGAGTAAAATATCATATTGTTCACTTGATTCTAGCAAAGCTTTGTATTCATCTCATCTTTAAAATGATACTTCAAAGTGATGTTAAGGGCAAACTTATTTATGTATAGTTTAGTTTTAAAAGCATCAAAGTGATTTGTGGGTGCTAAGGCTAATCCTTTAGAAAGCAAAGAAATTTGAGCCGAGTACAGTATATAGCTTGATAAATTCCATATAGGAACATTTACATTCTGTGATGCTTGCTCCTTGTCCAATAATCCTTTCTTTTTGTGCTATCTTCCCCTCTCCTTCTCCGATTTTGACTGTTTGCCTTGATTTCTCATATTTCTAGTGTTCACTGCAGTGAAATTATAGAGAGGGTCCTGAGGAGTCAGAAAATTCATCTGATATATTGAGAAACAATAATTCAAGAAGGCTATACACCGAAACGCATAGTGTGCAGGGCACTGCATGTCTCATACATCATGCCTATTACATGATTGGTGCACCTGTCTTTAAGATCTGACAACTTTTTAAAAAAGTGCATCTACTTATATAATTGTCCTGTCCCGTCGGTCATCAACTTCCGTCCAGATGTCCCCGTATCACATGCATCCGACTTCTGGTGTGCAGCCATATTTCCACACCGAAGAGATGGGTGTGGAAATATGGCAGGCGCTAGCGCCGGTGACCCTGCACATGCCAACCACAGCTTGATGCACGCTCCCCCTTACCCGCTCCCAACAGTGTGCCTGGACCCCCCACTGCTTTGAATCCCCCTGACCCTTTGTCTCCCCTGACGCTTGGTTCCCCTCCCACCACTCAGTTCCCCCACCCAACCGCTTGGTCTCCCCCTCTGTCCAGTGTTACTGCTGCCCGCTCCCAGTGGGCTGATGCCGAAGGACCTATGTAATGCAGCAGGGTCACTTGACCCTGCCGCATCATGTGGCCCTGCAGCGTCACACAGGTCCTTCGGCATCAGCCTGCTGGGAGCAGGCAGCAGTAACACCAAGCAGAGGGGAAGACCGGTGTGTGTATGTGTGTGTATATATATTTGTGTGTGTGTATATGTGGCACCCCTGGGTCAAAGTGCCACAGTGTCATCACTGCCCCTGTGAGGTGGTGTCACAAGAGAGCAACAAAGGGTATTCTCATCAGGCAACACACAACACCAACACCTCAAGGCCAGAAGGGGAAGACCAAGCCTGAGTTCAGGGTGAGCTCTCCTATTTATCCTGGTTTGGGCGGGAAAAATTCAGTTCAGTTCCTGGGAGGACTGTGAAGAGGACCTGAGTGTAAAAGAGCTGTGCTAAGCTCGTCTCAAGGTCTACCGACTAGCACCAGGCGTAAGGCTAGGGTCTGAGGAAAGGAGAAGCAAGAACACACCTGGGAGGCTGAGCAACTCCGTGCTCACTCCAGATGAAAGGCACATAGAACAAACACTGGAGTCTGAGACTGTGCAGGGTCACACATCCCAGCAGTCAATACCGGATGGTGGAGGTTCCAGATTCCCAGCCACACTAACCAGAGACACAGTAACGTATAGATTCTAGCAACACTGACACCCAGGAACAGGGTATAAGTAAAGGACTCGAGTTGCCTGTCATACCGGTACCTCAAAGGATGAGACAGGGCCGGCAGCCAAGCTTAAGCAGCAGCAGAAGCCAAATTGCAAGTGCAGTTAGGGAGCCAAAAGACCGGTCAGGTGAGAATTACCCTAAGTTGCTCTCAAGACTCCGTGGATAGCTTTTACTATTTGCTCCAGTAAAGGACTGAGAAAACTGCAAACAGTGAGTCTTCATATTCCTTGTGCCCGTCGCCCTGTATCCCACACATAAACTATTTACAGCTGCCCTGGGGACACTCAGCCCTACCCGAGGGGGGCTTACCATCCACGCTGCCCTAAGTAATTGTCCCCAGCAGGGATGGTCCCCACTGACCACATACCCTGGGTGGCGTCATGACAAAATCCCCTGTAAATAACCTCTTCCTTTTTGGACTGAGCCCATGCCACGGGACCGAGTCAAGACTACCGTGATCCCAGAGAAACAGCACCGGCCTGGCCCTGAGTACCCCACGGCCTGGGGTTGCTTCATATATATGTGTGTATATATGATTGTGTGTGTATATGTGTGTGTGTCTATATGTGTATACGTCGATGAATGAGAATATAGAATAGAATATAGAATATAGAGGGCCGAAATGTTGGTCTATGTACTGTGTGGCAAAAAATAAAGTAACACTTATTTTTGCACCTGAATTCACTTGTGGAGTTCGCATTTATCTTGTTTGGTGTGCCCAGTCTATACTCTTTAAATTGGACTCTTTTTCTCTGGAGCACCCGATACAATACATTGAGCCCTCTATATTCTCATTCATCGACTTATTTTTTAAGAGGAGCTCCGTAAATACTAGATGTCCTTCCAGACCTTTTCATACGACAGTGACTATACTAATACCATCCTCTCACGAGTGAGGAAACCTAATGAATTTCTTGATACTCCTCCAGAAGAAACCCGTGCTACGAGCTTTGAGAGAGAGCTTAAAAAACAAACTGCTCTAGATCTACACTACGTGACCTTGGCAGAGTATCATCGAGCCCAGCGGATACCACGAGATCTCCGTGTATCCCTACGTCCGACTCTTTTTGCGGACAATGAAGCCTTCTGCCTTAAATTTGAGAGTATTTTGAATAAGTGCTCTATGGACTTAATTTTGTTGACTATTGAGTTTTTACATGATGAGTTGGAGAGACTCAGCGAGAGCGTGGTGACGTTGGAAGAACAACTAAAAGACTCATTATCCAACGCCGACTTTGAGAAGGCAAAGAAGAAAGCGGTGTCCGCCAACAACGAGTTCAAGAAGACCTTGCAAGCCCGAAAAAAGGCGAAGTTCAACTGGGACAAGGAGGATTATGACAAACATCAGGTTTACAGATGGCGGTCTGTAGAGCCACTACCACCAAGATCTGGTTATTATTCCTCATCCGGCTCAGAAGGAGAATATGGATATCCACATCCTTATGCACCATATCCACATTATCCTCCCCAGTACACTCCTCCTCCATTTTTAGGTCGACGCCCGGCACGAAAAAGGCATGGAGGAGCAAGAGGAGCCCCAGGCCCCTCCCGGTTGGTGACGAGGTCACAGGTGGGTCTCCACTGGTCTACAATATATCCTCATATAACCTCTCCCTGGCAGAACTACATGTCCTACAGAAAGGACTTTCCTTCAGCCCCACACCATAATACAACTCCTTTCAACTTGAGCAGGAGTTGAAAGGTTTTTTTAGATCCCTGAGGCTCAAAGCTCATTTTACCCTTTGTAGCGGTGGCTGAGAGGACCACCGCAGTGCAGAATAATGTACGGTACACAAGATGGGAGTGCAAACCACAAGGGTGAATTTATTAACAGGCGGGGAAAGATGTGAAGAAGGCAGGTTCAAGCAGGGGTAAACAGTGGCAAAAGAGATTTAACAAAGTCTTCGTTTTCTCTAGCTGGTCCGCTCAATAATACGGTTCTCCAGCTATCACAAGTTAAAATCACATAGGTAAATGCACAAAAGCAAGGTAAAATGCTACTCTACGTATAACCTTTCTGGCCTCGCTACACAGGCCACACGGCTGCCGTGTTCTACCTACTGAAGCCTATTCTAAACCCTGAAAGGTGCACAATATTCAACTCACAGTGATGCTGGGATTTGGATGCAGTCCTGGGGCTGCAAATCTTCTCCTGTGTCAGGCCCTCACGGGATCCCAGGCTTGTCTGTGTCTCACTGGATCCCAGGCTTGTCTGTGTCTCACTGGATCCCAGGCTTGTCTGTGTCTCACTGGATTCCAGGCTTGTCTGTGTCTCACTGGATCCCAGGCTTGTCTGTGTCTCACTGGATCCCAGGCTTGTCTCACTTTCAGTTCACAAGAAAAACTCCTGTCCTTTCTCAGACACACAGACGGTCTGTCTCCTCTTCACAAGTTCATCGGCTGCTCTAAAAACACACACTCCGAAGGGGAAAAAACAGGACATACCATCATCCCACACCTGGGGGGTTTCTGTCTCTTAAAGTGGCAGCGTGTTTCTTACTGTCCAACACAGGCAGGGATTTCTTAAAGTGGCAACGCTTCTCTTACTGTCCATAGCAGTAGCACCCCCCAACATGCCTCCCTACTTAATGATGGTCGTCCTCGGCCATCACAACATCAGGCCCACAGTGTAATGACGGGATGTCAATGTGAACACAGCACCTGTGGAGGAGACAAAAATGGCAATACAGCAGACTGAGTACATTGTTCAACATATCGGATTGGTGGAACTCCTGCAGTAGACCTCTGAGACCTTCTAAGATCTTGACTATCAGGCCAGGCCTGGCTAGCTCCCGGAGGAACACTTGCTGCAGGAGCCACAGTGGAATCTTGACTATCCTCTTCTTCACGTGGCGGTAGGGGCTCATCCATGGGATCTCCGCTCCTGGAAGGCTGAGGGTCCCCCACTGTGTTGGGGACTGTCCACCAGTCATCGTCGACTTCACACACAGGTGACGTGAGTTCAGGGAGCGGGGCAGAGACTGTAGGAGGTATTGGCGTAGGAAAAGCTTCGGACCGGCATGGCCGCAACATATTTCTGTGTAGTACTCTAGGGCCGGACGCCCCATTCTCAACTTGCACCTTGTAGACTGGGCCATCAGCATATACCCCTCCAATTACTCTGTAGGGTTGTACTTCCCATCTCTCACTCAGTTTGCCCTTGGGGCGCTTCTCTCTGACTAACACTCGATCTCCAGGTTGCAGCGGTATTTCCTGAATCGGTTTTGGGCTCGTATGTTCTTTCTTCTGTAGCTGTTG
The DNA here is from genome assembly GCA_033576535.1 of Allobates femoralis. Classification (NCBI taxonomy): domain Eukaryota; kingdom Metazoa; phylum Chordata; class Amphibia; order Anura; family Aromobatidae; genus Allobates; species Allobates femoralis. Next base: position 257,018,623 of record JARQOC010000003.1, on the reverse strand, counting down.
ACCGGCCAACCGACGGATCGTTTGTAATCGATGTCGATGTTCTTTCACCCACGAAGTGACAGTTCGTTCCATGAAATTCTCTGGCTGCTCCAAATTCAGCTCGATGATCTCTCGCCCAGCTCTTCCAAAGAGCAACAGATATGGGGTGTAACCCGTAGTGGAGTGAACTCGGTTATTGTAGGCCCAGACCAATTCTGCCAGGTACTCCGGCCAACATGCTTTCTTATCTTCCTCCAATGTCCGCAGCATCTGAAGTAGGGTTCGGTTGAAGCGTTCACATGCTCCATTGCCTTGGGGGTGGTAAGGTGTATTCCGAGATCGCTCGATGCCATACATACGATATAGTTCCTCCATCACTTTACCTTGAAAACATGCCTCTTGATCGGAGTGTATTCGCTTCGGGCACCCATACACTCGGATAAAGTCTTGGCAGATAGCCCGTGCCGCCGACTCTGCAGTCTGATCTCTAGTCGGGGTGACTACAGCGAACTTGGAGAAATGGTCAGTCATGACCAAGCAGTATTGTAGTCCCCGAGCTGAGTGTCCCACGAGGAGATAATCAATCATCAAGATTTCTAGCGGTTCTTTGGTCTGTATGGTCTGAACGGGTGCTCTCTGTTCGGTGCTTTTAATGAGGTCGCATACTCGACATCGCCGGCAAACCTCTTCTACCACAGACTCCAACCGGGGGCAGTACACGTACCGCTGTAACCATTGGTAGGTCTTTGCAGGTCCGAAGTGAGCGCCAAACTCGTGTGCTTCCTTAGCTACCTCTTGAGCCAATTTTCCGGGGATGACCACCTGCCATCTTGCTTCTATTTCTTTTGGCTGTTGTCTCTTACGATATAACACTGATTCTCGAACTTCTAGTCTATCCCACTGGTGTAAGACGCTCTTCATCTCGGCGTCCAGGTTAGCCCTTTCTTGTTTGTCGGGCTTCCGCTTCTCAGCTACCCAGTGTTTCATCTGTTGTAGCCCTTCATCTGCAGCTTGAGCACGTCCCCATTCTTCATTGGTTCTTCCCAGGGACCGGGGCAGTGTGCAAGCCTCCCTACTTAATTGTGACGCCACCACCGGGGGCTCAAACTTGCTAAAGTCTGGCGTTTCTTCCTCCTCTAGTTGTTCATCGAGATCCCCCACTGGGGTCTCCACCGTCACTCTTGACAGTCCATCCACATTTGCGTTTTCGGTAGCGGGGCGATAACAGATGGTAAAGTCGAACTTTGCAAGGCGAGCCACCCACCATTGTTCCAAGGCTCCCAATTTAGTATTCTCAAGGTGGGCCAGAGGATTATTGTCTGTTCGGACCTGGATCTTGGTCCCTGTCAGGAATCCAGCAAATTTCTCTGTCATGGCCCACACTAGGGCCAGGAGCTCTAGTCGAAAGGAGCTATAATTGTGGGGGTTTCTTTCGTTGTCCCGCAGGGACCTACTGGCGTAGCCGATGACTCTCTCATGTCCATTCTGTATCTGAGACAATACTGCACCGAGTCCATGGAGGCTACCATCCGTGTACAGCAGGAATGGTCGGTCTAAGTCCGCATAGGCTAGGATCGGGGCTGAAGTAAGGGCATTCTTCATAGCCTGAAAAGCCTCATCTTGTCTCTGAGCCCAATGGATGCCCTGGTTCTTTGACACTCCGGCGGTCCCCCTCAGCAGCTCATTCAAAGGACCCGCCACCTTTGCAAAGTTTTTGACGAATCGGCGGTAATACCCGGTGAGTCCAAGAAATGCCTTGAGTTCTCTCACCGTTTGAGGGACTGGCCACTTCTGGATGGCCGCCACCTTTTCTGCAGAGGGCAGGACTCCATCTTGTGAAACTGTGTGGCCCAGATACTCGATCTCTCTTGAAGAGGTGGCACTTTTTCGGCTTCACCTTCAGGTTATGAGACTGCAGTCTTCCGAGTACCTGTCCAAGCCGGTCAAGGTGTTCTTTGAACGAGGCCGAAAACACGATGATGTCATCCAGATAGATCAGAGTAGCTTCGAAATTTAAGTCCCCCAAGCACTTTTCCATCAGTCGTTGGAACGTGCCCGGAGCATTGGAGAGTCCGAAAGGCATCCGGTTAAATTCAAACAGTCCCATCGGGAGAATTATCGCGGTCTTTGCTTTGTCTTTTTCCGCCACAGGTACTTGCCAGTACCCGCTTGCTAAATCCAAGGTGGAGAAGTACTTGGCCTTCCCCAATGCCGTCAAGGATTCTTCGATTCGTGGTAATGGGTACGAGTCGCGAACGGTACAGGCGTTGAGTTTTCTGTAGTCTACACAGAACCGAATGGTTCCATCCTTTTTCTTGACGAGTACCACCGGAGCCGCCCAAGGGCTCTGACTGCCCTGCACTATCCCCGAATCCAGCATTTGCTTCAGTAAAGTCTTCACCTCTTGGTACATCTTGGGAGGGATCTGTCGGTACCGTTCTCGAATCGGACGAGCTTCCCCGGTTGGTATCTCATGCATGATAGCTTCAGTGCAGCCGAAATCTTCAGCGTGGCGAGCGAATGCAGCATGGTTCTTCCACAACATAGCTTCTACTGCTTACACACGCTCGGGGCCCAGCGATTTCACATCCACTTCCATCTGATCGAGGATGACCTTTCCACTCCACTCTGGGGAGGGCATCTCTTCAGCCCTCGCAGAGACTGCTAGGGTCCACTCCGTACCTTCTATCGGCGATAGGGATATATTTTTTTGGCTCACCACTTCACCTTTATGTAAGTATACCAGGGCCAGATCTGTCCCACGAGGCAAGGTGACCTCACTGGGGCCCACATTCAAGGCTCTGATAGGGACGCGTCCTTGTTGGACCACAGCTACCGTACGAGCTATCATAACTTCTTGGTCCACTCTTCCGGTTGCTACAGGCTGCACAATCACTTCTACCCCATCGAGATTGCGATAGGTTCCCACTGGGAGGTGTAATATACTTTCTCGTCCGGGAGGCAGGATTATAGGCACCTTCCCAGGAGCCCTGATGACCCCTACCGTCTGATGAGATGGCACACTCTTCTGCGTCCCACAGACACGGATCAGTCGCTGAAGTGCTTCTTGCGTAGGCTTATGTGTAGTAGCCTGCTTCCAGTATCCGGGTCCCCGTTTGGTGAACATAATCTGATCTAATTCACGTAGGACATTCATCCCCAGTATTACAGGTACATCTTCTTTGACGGGCTCGGGGACTAGTAGGATCCCTTTTCTCCCCACTTCTTGCCCACAGATACGAACATTCATCCACACAACCCCTGTGACCGGGATCGGTTGCTGATTAGCGGCAATCACCCGGATCAATGTCTCTTTCTCTGGCCTGGCCAGTGTCTGGAAATGTTGATTGAAGTATGCTTCTGGCATCGTCGTCACTTGTGACCCAGTATCTATCAAGCAATCCACTGGGACACCCTCGAATTCAGCACGTAAGATGGGACACCCAGCGATCAGGTGTTCGTCATGATACGGAGCGGCCTCCCTTCTCGCCTCCCCCGCAGAGTGCCGCACTACTGCGGGGGTTGGTAGTTTAACGGAGGCTTCTGTTGGCCTTGAGTGCTATTCCGGCACCCTCTGGCAATATGCCCCCGACCTCCACATCCCCAGCATCGGATGTCTTCTCTTCGCTGAGGAATACCTCGTGCCTCTGGTGGCTGCTGAGAGGAAGCCTGCACCCTCCAGTTTCCTATTGGTAGCGCCGGGGAATTATTGCGTGCGTACGATGGGCCAGGTTGAAAGGAGGACGGTGCAGCTGGGTAGGGAGGTGCAATAGACAGATCCCCCATTCTTTGCTCCATCTGGGTCAGCTTCTCCTGTACATTGAGAACGGATTTCTGTAAATCCTGCACCACCTGGACCAGCACCTCTTGGCGGTTTGGGTCCACGCTGGACTTGGCGTCTTGGATGCGCACCACCCCAGAAGCGTAGCTTTCTTCTTTACTTCGGGCTACTGTTTCTGTCAGGATCTGACGAAATGTAAGAGCCGGGTTCGCTCGGACCCGTTCGGACAGGGCTCGCCTCAAGGATATGCTGTGTAATCCTAGAATAAACTGCTCCCGAAGTATCCGGTCTGTGGAGCCTATGCCGCCGAGTCCATCTGCCTCCTTTTTCTGCACCTCTGCTAACACTTCTTGTAGTGCTGTGGCATACTGAGATATCCCTTCTTCTTCCCGCTGCAGCCTCGAAAAAAATTTGGCGCGAAGATGTCCCGCACTAGCAGTCTCGCCATAGATTTCTTCCAGGAATCCAACTAACTCTTTCAGGGTACTACGGGTGGGTTCTGGTTGTAGACAGACGTTTCTACGGGCTTCTCCCTCTAGTGCAGTCAAAGCGATGTCTACTTCAAGCTCTGGGCCGATGTTATAAACCTTCAGGGTGCTCTGCAGTCGGGACACCCAGTCACACAGTGCCATGTTATTGCCGTCAAACTTTGGGAGTACACTAAATATAGTGCCCATTGGGAGTGTCCTTGCAGGGGTTCCACCATTGCCCACATTACCCCCGTTAATATTAGCATTCCCGCCGTTGCTGTCTGCTGCCTCCATCTTGGTGACCGTACCCTGCTCGCAGCGCCACTTGTAGCGGTGGCTGAGAGGACCACCGCAGTGCAGAATAATGTACGGTACACAAGATGGGAGTGCAAACCACAAGGGTGAATTTATTAACAGGCGGGGAAAGATGTGAAGAAGGCAGGTTCAAGCAGGGGTAAACAGTGGCAAAAGAGATTTAACAAAGTCTTCATTTTCTCTAGCTGGTCCGCTCAATAATACGGTTCTCCAGCTATCACAAGTTAAAATCACATAGGTAAATGCACAAAAGCAAGGTAAAATGCTACTCTATGTATAACCTTTCTGGCCTCGCTACACAGGCCACACGGCTGCCGTGTTCTACCTACTGAAGCCTATTCTAAACCCTGAAAGGTGCACAATATTCAACTCACAGTGATGCTGGGATATGGATGCAGTCCTGGGGCTGCAAATCTTCTCCTGTGTCAGGCCCTCACTGGATCCCAGGCTTGTCTGTGTCTCACTGGATCCCAGGCTTGTCTGTGTCTCACTGGATCCCAGGCTTGTCTGTGTCTCACTGGATTCCAGGCTTGTCTGTGTCTCACTGGATCCCAGGCTTGTCTGTGTCTCACTGGATCCCAGGCTTGTCTCACTTTCAGTTCACAAGAAAAACTCCTGTCCTTTCTCAGACACACAGACGGTCTGTCTCCTCTTCACAAGTTCATCGGCTGCTCTAAAAACACACACTCCGAAGGGGAAAAAACAGGACATACCATCATCCCACACCTGGGGGGGTTTCTGTCTCTTAAAGTGGCAGCGTGTTTCTTACTGTCCAACACAGGCAGGGATTTCTTAAAGTGGCAACGCTTCTCTTACTGTCCATAGCAGTAGCACCCCCCAACACCTTAACCCATCCCCACTGATCACTACTATCGCCAAAATCCTGTGTCTTAAGGATCTTGTCCTAACTGTTCCAAGTTCCTTTATGCCTCCCAAGAAATATCACACAGTTGAGGCATTTGTCGAGTTAGTCACACGTGACATAAAGGGGATTGAAAATAAAATTCACAATGGGGACTTACATTTGAAACACAACTTAACGTTAGATGAGTCTGGGGCCCTGAAATCTCTTAAGGATAACTCTAAAATAATAATAAAACCAGCTGACAAAGGCGGTGCTCTGGTAGTGCTGGATAAAGATTACTACATCACTGAGATACGTTCACAACTTTCTGACACTATGACTTATGAGGCGATAATAAGGGACTCTACCTGTGATATTCAGAAAGATATCAGACAAATGGTTGACCATTATAGGTTCAATGGGGTGATCGACCAAAAATTGGCGGACGTCCTCATTAATCAACATCCTATAACACCAGTCCTTTATACTCTTCCAAAAATTCATAAAAACCTTACCAGACCACCGGGAAGACCTATCGTGGCCTCCACGGATTCGGTCTTATCACCTCTGTCTCAGCTCCTTGAAAAAATGATTAGTCCTCTTGTTCCAACCCTTAAGTCATACATTAAAGATACCAACATGTTTTTGGGTATCATCAGAGACTTGAACCGTGATTCTCCATCCTTGTTACAATGGATGTTAATAGCCTCTATACTAGCATAGACCACACGATGGGCATTGCTGCAATCCAATGGTTCCTTGATCAACAGGACAATTTTGACACCTCACAGAAAGAATTTTGTATTAGCTTATTACATATTGTGCTAGAAAAAAACTTCTTTCTCTTTGAGGACACTTTTCACCTTTAGAAACGGGGTACAGCAATGGGGGCTAATGTAGCCCCACCTTATACAAATATATTCATGGGCAAGTTTGAACACACCTTCATCTTTAATCATCCCGGTGTAACGGAACATGTCCTAATTTGGCGCCGTTACATTGATGATGTTTTTCTCATTTGGCAAGGTACCAAATTACTTCTTAACTCCTTTTTTCATGAGATCAACACTCTGATTCCCAATCTCACGTTCACAATTCACCATGACAGACAACGGATTAATTTTCTTGACACAATGGTCACGATTGACTCCACTGGAACTCTGACCACAGATCTTTACGTGAAACCTACTGATAGGAACAGCCTATTACATTACAACAGTAGCCATCCACGCCATGTTAAGATCTCCTTACCGAGATCTCAGCATGTGAGTATTGATCGTATTGTCTCTGATTCAGACACAAGAGTAATTAGACATAATGAAATGACCACCAACTTCAGAAATTGAGGATACCCAGAACACATTGCTCAAGGCCAATTTGGTTCTCTTACCCGTCAAAGGCCTTCGGGCCCTAGGATACCGTTTGTGTCCACATACCACCCGTTCAAAAAACTTATACAAGGTGTGATTCATTGGCACCTACTTCATAAAAGTTATCCTGGGATGCCTGAATATGTTAATACACCACTTTTTTGTCATAAGAAGGCTCCAAATATCAAACAGACGGTAGTATGAGCTGATATAGGCTCGAACAAGAAGACCTTACAGCATACAACCTTACAAACACAACACAAAGGAACTTTTCCTTGTCTTAGCTGTAATCAATGTCACAACGTGATTAAGGGTTACTTTTTTTCACACCCCTGCATGGGCAAACGCTTCCCAATCAAAGGTTTCTATACTTGCGCATCCACATACGTTGTATACCTGATTAAGTACCCTTGCGGTCACGTATATGTTGGTGAGACCACACAGCATATACGTGACCGCATCAGCAAACATAAGTCCACAATTCGATGTAAAAATACACTTTTGCCAATCCCTTATCATTTCATAAATCACAATCACAGCGTATCTCAGCTACGCTTCCAAATTATCGAAGGGGTCCCTCCAGAGAGAAGAGGGGGTGATCAGATACGAAGGCTTAAAATGCGGGAAGCCTTCTGGATCCATACCTTTCAAACACTAGAACCCCTGGGACTTAATCGCGAGTACAAACAATTTTGATTGACATTGTTGGTAAATCCCATTTAACATATATATCCTTAGGTCTGATAGTCAATAGCTGTACCTCATACTATATAAAGGTATTGTATTAACCAAAAATTGTTAAACGGTCTTCCTGGTAATAACCTTATCTTTTTAACTTTTAGTTTCCTGATGTATGGAATCACCCTGTGAGACCCTTTTGACTATTGGCAACCCTGTACTGATAAGGGCCTATGTCCCCTATCAACTGATTCATTGATAGATGAGGATATTCCTGATGCCGTATATCCATACATGTAGACATAAATTTAGCCTATTGTAGCTCTCTTCCTGCTGCTATATATCTATACATGTAGACATGAACCTAGCCTATTGTAGTCTTTCCCTATTCCTTTGTTGTACATGTACTACTATATCATGCTTACTACTGTTAATGCTGCATTACTAATTATGTCCTTTTTATATTTATAGCTGCATTATTGAATAATCCTTCTAAGTGAATGGCACAAGCAGAACCCACAGTTGAAAATCACACTTTTGCTAAGCAAAACCGGCACTTCAGGCACTGAAAAGCGGATGTTTTCTTATTTCTTTGTTGGCGCATGTGCAGATACACTTTACACACTGCACATGCGCAGCTTGCGGTCGGCCGCACATCCTTGCCGCACTTCCGTGCGGTTCACTAAAGGATGGGACGTTATTGCCCCACTCCCTTTATAGAGCGGCACCGCTCACACAAACGCCACACATCTCCTTTCACCCAGCAGGGACACACCACAGGTAATACTGCGTCCTTGGCCGTTACTCTTTGGCCATTACCCACATTTCTCTAAAATTCCACTGTTTTTCTTTTAGGTTCCTTATACCTTTGAGCCAGGGGCGGATTGGCCCAGGTGGCAGGGGGGCAAGTGCCCCCTGGGCTGGTGGTGTAGTCCACACCTAGGGCCGCCCCTCTACAGAAATGGGTTGGCCGCGGGCGTCGCTTTGCGGCCGGGGTGGCGATACCGCAGCATATGGCGTCGGAGCTGTTAAGAGAGAGCCCCATCCACCGTCCTCAAAAATTTCTGATAGCACCCCCCCGTCCTCAAAAATTTCTGATAGCACCCCCCCCCGTCCTCAAAAATTTCTGATAGCACCCCCCCTCCCCCCCGCTTCTCAACTAAGGGCTAGCAGTGTGAAACTGCCACCCGGGTCCAGAGGCCCCAGCCAGCCCCTGAGCCTTGCCTCTGTTCAATAAGGTCTGTATCCTTACAGGTCCTGCAATACTCTTTTATCTTTTTTTACTCCCCACATTAAAGCCTTCTTTTCTTTGGTAGAACACGTTCACCTATAGATGTGCCCAAGCCCCCTATAGGCTCACTAAGGTAATATACAATCTCTGCCTGAAATCTTTTTTCATTATCTATCCTATTTGTATTAACACATGCAGTTTTACCTTACATAGATATTACCAACACCTGGTATCAAGTACCGGTTTGTGATAGTTTACTGGTCTGGTTTTCCAATTATTCATTTCACCTGATGAATGTTTCACATTTTCCTAAAGGTATTCTTTCGCTATATTTTGCCTTTGCTAGGCTCTGGTGGCTTTCACACTATACTATACTACCTAGTATCAGCTCATGGCAGCCATTTTAAGTAGTTTTCCACCCCCTTTGTTCATTCCCTTGTTTTTTCCTTCTTTTACTCATTTTCTTTATACGTATAGGGTCTGATACCTTTATCTTCCTCTAGAAACTTGGTAAGATCTCTTGGTTTGTAAAAAAGATCTTACTCCTCCATTCCTAGGACTATGATCTGATAGTGTTGATAACTATATATGAAACACCATTCTTGCTTTTATTTCATTGCACCTTGGTTTCTTGTTCTTCTTATCCTTTTATTTTCCTTTACAAGTTGACGTTCCTAATTTGTCCTCTATTCATAGGATTTGTTGGAGTATTAACCCATTGATATTACAATTTCAACATATCCATACCACCAGTACTACTTCTGGTAATTATTCCCTGTGCCTTGATTCATAATTATGCTCCTTTCTTTATTCTTGTCCCTTTGGCAAAGTAGCCATAATTTTTCCAGAATTATGGATCTTTTCCTTTTTTGAGCATAGACTGTTATTCCTTTTCACCTGCACTTTCAGCTATCATTAGATGACCCCGCTCACATATACTCACGACACATTAATTTTTCACTATGAAACTTAATGTTATCCTCTTTTTGTCACTACACGGTGATTTCACCCGGATACCCCATGTACACAATCACATAAACCGTTTTTTATGTGTTACTAATCTAATTTTATTTTATTTTTTCTGTATTGCAATTTGTACCAGAACCCTGAGGAAGGCCTGTGAGCCGAAACGTTGGTCTATGTACTGTGTGGCAAAAAATAAAGTAACACTTCTTTTTGCACCTGAATCCACTTGTGGAGTTCGCATTTATCTCGTTTGGTGTGCCCAGTCTATACTCTTTAAATATATGTGTATACGTGTCTGTATATATGTATGCTTGTGTATATGTGTGTGTGTATATACTAGTGGATCTCAATGAATTCGAATATCATCAAAAAGTTAATTTACTTCAATAATTCAATACAAAAAGTGAAACATATAAACTATATAGGGTCATTACAAAGTTATCTATTTCAAGTGTTTTTTTCTGTTACTGTTGATGATTATGGTTTACAGCCAATGAAAACCCAAAGGTCATTATTTCAGAAAATTAAAGTAGGATATGAAATAAGAAAATAGAGAGAGGGGAGAGAGCTCAGATTCTAAGTGCAGCAGCTAGATTCGAATGTAGATTAAACAAGTGCTATTTGCACTCACCTTTTTGATGTCTTTATAAACTTGTCTATAATTCTACTGGGAGGATTAGTTGTTGATTCCTCCTGTTCATAGTTTGCAGCACAATCCTGGGCACTCGTGAAAGCACTCAAGGTGTTTCTATAGGAAGCCACATATGTAGTTATTCTCCAGGTAGTATGTGCTCCCAGAACACAGTTGGTAGGATATGATGATATATTGCAAACCAAGTTTTAGTAACACAGCAGGCAACGTGTTTCAACTCTTATGAGCCTTTTTCAGGTATTACATATAAGATATTATTGTTTTGTGCATTTTATTTATAACTGAAGTCAGTGCATAGCATTTTTGGGTGGGTACAAGGGTTTAACCCTTTTCAGACACACTCATATTACTCAAGCTTAATATATTTTCTTTATAAATTTCCTATATGCTATTAGAATTTTTTTTTAGAACTTTGTAAAATTGGATTTGTTTTGGATTAGCTTTTTAATGTTTATGCTTTTATGCATATAAAGCTCTTGATAAATTTGAGTGAAGGGTTAAACCCTGGTATGGCACCCGCCCAAAAATGATATGCACTGATTTCCTTTATATATAAAATGCACAAAATAGTAAGGGTACCGTTACACGTCGCAACATTGCATGTAATTTCACTGGCAATTTGCTGGTTTCAGTGAAATCATGGACATATTGTTCCATTTGTACACAGCACCAACATAGAACAATGTGTCCATGATTTCACTGCAACCAGTGAGTTGCAAGTGAAATTGCATGCAATGTTGCGACGTGTAACGGTACCCTAATAGCCCATATGTAATACCTGAAGAAGACTCATAAGAGATGACACTTTTCCTTAGACCATTGATTTTGCCTCCCATTGATTTGTATGAGATTTGGAAGTTTGACTAAGGCCCTTTTCACATCATAATCGCTGATCGCGGCAGTTGCGGTGAAAAAACTGCAACTGCCGCGGTTACCGCATAACGGCGCACTTGCAGTTCACTTGTGGCAAGCCCCATGCAATGTCTATGGGGCTTGCGGTAAGTGTGCGGCAAGTGCGGCTTCGGCACTTGCGGCAGATGTGGCCGCGAAAAAACCGCGGCTGACTGCAGTTTTTTTGCGGCCGCTTCTGCCACAAGTGCCGAAACCGCAACTATATCGCACTTGCCGCACCTGCCACAAGCCCCATAGACATTGCATGGGGCTTGCTGCAAGTGAACCGCAAGTGTGGCCGTTATGCAGTAACCGCGGCAGTTGCAGTTTTTTCACCGATTACCGTTGATGTGAAAGGGGCCTAAGGCTGGCTTCATACCACGTTTTTTGTGATCCAGGGCTGTCCAGTGTGAACCGGACAGCCCCGGATCCAATTTTACCCCATAGTATTCCTATGGGACCAAATGGGGCCGGATGGCAGTGATTTGCCATCTGGTTCCCTGCTGTCAGGGAGGATCCGGGAGAATTAATTTTTTTTCCCTTACACAAAATCGCAGCTTGCTGGGAAATGGCACATATAGGCACCATCCGTTAACAGGTCCGTTTTTGCTAGCATTTTTTGACAAAAAATGGCAAAGTCCAAAAAATGCATAGCAGCAAAGAAGGCTCAAAAACAGCCTTAAAATAACAGAACCATTATTGGATCCATTAAAAAAAATGACTGCCATGTGTCCCCAGCCTATGGGCGCCGGATTGCACCGGAGAGCTCCTGGGTGAGATTTGAGAACCACGGGAGCGATTTTGAGGAAGAGACAGCTCCTGCAGCTGCGAACTGCTGATTCCAGCAAAAAACACGGCTGGAAGGCATATTTGCCCTCCAGTTCTGTTCAGTCCGCAGCTGTCAGGCTGTGTCTGGTGCTTCCTGCAAAACACCGACAGCCTGACAGCTCAAAAAACTGTGGTGTGAAGCCGGCCTAACTATTTGCCGAACCAAAATAAATTTGAACTTCTAAAGGTTTGCTCATCTCTAGTCCCTATATGGGATATTATGTTTTATTAGTCTGATCGCTGGTATAATCCATTGCAATGCACAAACATTGCAATTGATTATACCTGTCAGTTTTATACTGACAGCAGCCTCTTACACCAAGCTCCTGTCATGGTGTATGAGGCTTGCCAAAGTTGAGTAAGGATAGGGTCAGACTTGCATCTGCCCCTGAGCCTGCAGGATCCGGCAGAAACTTAGTTTCTGCTTAGAGTAGTGCATAGCTTTACCAGCAGGTAACACTATGCACCACCTGTCTATTGATCTCTATGGTAACTGGACATTTCCCGCAGCCTCCGGCTCCACAGAGATGTCCAGAATATGCACTTTTGCAGAGCGCACAGGAAAATGCTGCAAACAGCTCCTGTGGAGCCAGCAGCTGCGGTAAGCGTCAGGTTGCCATAGGGATCAATAGACAGGTGGTGCATAGTGTTACCTGCTGGTAAAACTATGCGCTACTCCGGCCAAAAACTAAGTTTCTGCTGGATCCTGCAGGCTCAGGGGCAGATGCAAGTCTGACCCTAGCCTAACCCAGAGGTTGTCGTGATGATGACCTCAGGATACCGTGGCAGGCTGCTGCTATACTCCGGGTCCACCTCTGCTGCCACCTCCTCCTTCTCGTTTGCCTTTGTTGTCTCTGCCGCTGCTGTTGCACCGCACTATGCATGTGCATTGAGTTAGTCTGCCTCCATTCTCACCACAGACTTCACTACTTCCTCCCATTTTCATTCCATTGTGGAATGCATATAGGAGGATCTCTTCCTCTTATATGTGTTCCACAGTGAATCGCACACAAAAGGGGCAGATACAGCGCATGGGGCCAAAGACATCATGGGAGCAGAGACAGCACAGAAGGTACCAACAGCACAGGGGGCAGGGACAGTACAGGGGGCAGGGACAGCACAGGAGGCACAGACAGCACTGGGGGCAGAGACAGTTCACAAGAGAGGAAGAGAGGGCACAAGAGGGAAAGAGATGCACAATGTGCACAATGGTGGAAGAGACAGTGCACAATGAAGGAAGAGACAGTGCACAAGGAAGGAAGAGACAGGGCTGAAGGGAGGAAGAGGCCACACACAAGGGGGAAGAGACAACACACAAGGGGAAAGAGACAGTGCACATGGGGGGGAAGAGAAAGCTCCCAAGGGGGGTATGGACAGTGCTCAGGGAAGAGACAGCACAAGTGGAAGAGAGATCACTGGGGGAAAAGAGAGAGCATGGGGGACACAGAGAGCACAGGGAGACAGAGTGCACACAGGGAGCAGGGACAGTGAACAGGGGAGCAGAGACAGTGCACAGGGGGACAGAGACAGCGCACGAGGCAGAAACAGCAGAAAGGGATGTGCACAGGAGGAGAGACAGTGCATGGGGACAGAGTGCATGGTGGAGAGAGTGCATGGAGAAAAAAAACACACAGGGGGAAGAGAGCATGCATGGGGAAGAGAGAGAGCACACAGGGGGGCAGTGCTCAGGGGGGCAGAAACAGTGCACAGGGGTCAGAGACACCTCATAGTGGGAGAGACAGCACAAGGGGAAAAAGGGTATGTACCAGAGGAAGAGAGCATGCACAGGGGAGGGGAAAGTGCACAGGGGAAGGGGCAAGTGTATAGGGGGATGGGCAAGCACAAAGGAGGAGACAGCACAAAGGAGAGAGCACACAAGGGAAGAAGACAGCATTGGTGTGGAGAGAGAACGTACACATGGAGGAGAGTGCACAGGGGGGAGAGAGCACAGAGGGAAAAAGACAGCACAGGGGAAAAAGACCACACACAGGGGTCTGAGCACATGGGGGAAAGATAGCTGGAAGGAGAGAGCACATGAGGGTAAAGGTAGAAGACAGCAAACAGGGGGGAGAGATGCCCATTGCCCACAACACCACAGGGCCGATAACATCGGGCACCCATCTAGTCACTAATATTTGCCAAATGCCAGAATGAGAGAGAGAGAGAGAGAGAAAGAGTGAAAGAGAGAAAACATATTAAGGCATTTTATTACTTCCTGCAAAGTCACAAGTTTACATACATTTCATTAGTGTTTGGTACGTATGTACCATTGCCCTTCAACTCTATGGCTTGGGTTAAACGTTTTGGATATCCTATCACAAGCTTCTCACTATAGTTGGTAGGAATTTGGGCCCATTCCTCTTGAAAGACAGAGTGTGATTGAGCCACGTTTGTAGGTCACCTTGCTTGTACCCGCATTTTCACTTTTGCCCATACATTTTCAATAGGATTGAGATCATTGCTTTGTGATGGCCACTCAAAAACATTGACTTTGTTATCCTTAATCCACTTTGTAACCAGTTTGACGGTATGCCCTGGGTCGTTGTCCATTTGGAAGACCCATTTCCGCCCAAGCTTTATCATCCTGGCTGCTGTTTCGAGATGTTGCTTCAGTATTGCCACATAATATTCTTTCCTCATGATGCCATCTATTTTGTGATGTGCACCATTCCCCACTGCAGCAAAACAACCCCACAACATAATGCTGCCACCCTCATGTTTCACAATTGGGATGGAATTCTTAGGTTTCCAAGCTTCTACATTTTTCTTCCAAAGATAACGATGGTCATTATTGCCAAACAGATCAATTTTACATCTGTCAAACCACAAGACATGTCTCCAAAAATGTAGGACTTTGTTCCTGTGTGCATTTACAAAAATGTATCTGGCTTTTTGATGTTTCTTTTGGAGTAATGGTTTCTTCATGGCAGAGTTGGTCTTTCAGCCCATGTTGATACAGTACTTGTTTGACTGTGGATAATGACACAATCTTACCATCTTCCACCATCATCTTCACAAGGTTGTTTGCTTTTGCTCTTGGCTTGATATGCACATGTCAGATCCATACAGGTTCATCACTGGCACAGAACCCATCTTCTTCCTAAGCAGTATGATGGCTGGTTATTACCATCTTGTTTATAGTTGTGTATAATTGTTTGCACAGATGAATGAGGCACCTTCAAGGATCTGAAAATTGCACAAAAGATACCCGTATTTAAATATAATTAAAAAAAATGCATGTATGAAATTGTACTAAGAATGAACCAGATTTGTGCAAGTCCACAATTCCTTTCCTGATATCTTTGCTCATTTATTTTGACTTTCCCATAATGTTACACAATGAAGCAGTGTGTAAAAGGTGTGCATTAAAATACATCTACAGGTGTGTCTCTAATTAACTCAGATGTTGATAATAAACCTATCAGAAGGTTCCAAACACATGACATCATCATATGGGCTGTCCCAAATTGATTAAAGGCCTAGTAATCTTAATGTATGCAAACTTGTTACTTTGCAGAAACTAATAAAAATACCTTAAAACATTCTTTCTCTTTTATTATTCTGACATTCTGGAAATTGGCAAAAATAAATAATTATGGCAATCCTAATTGACCTAAAAAAAAACTCACCAAAATTGAGCCATGTCAAATATCCATTGCACCTAGCAGGAGACTGCCAGCTCCACTAGGAGGCAACACAGGTGTCTCAATATCGGTGCCTAATTGACCTAAAGTGGGAAAGGTTTGTTCTAATTTCATATCATATAATGAGAAAAACATGCATATATGTATTTTTATACATTATATGTAAACTTCCGGTTTCAACTCTATACGTTATCAGTTGGGAACTCCTTGCCAACCATGTCATATACGTATGACGCATAGGTAATGAAAAAGTTAATATGCATATACATTTGTGTAGTTATTTATGTTTGCTTGTTATTAACTTTAGCTACAATAATTGTACATCCATTCTAGAGGTGTTTTTTCTTAGGAAGACACCATGTAATCAAAATGATACCTTGTGTCACCTTGACATCATATGTTCATTATGTGCCCTGGACTTGGTTCAGAATTCTGTATATTTGTCCTTTTAATAAATATTCCTTTGAATTATATTTAATAAAAGATTTTTATTAATCATTGTTACATACAGAGAAACGTTTTTTTTTTCCATCAGATTTACTGGAGAGAGATTTAGATCTTGCTATGGGAGAATACTTAAAGAGGACCTGTCGCCCCCCTGCTGCATGGAAATCTAAATGCAGCACTGAATGCAGCATGTCTGCTGCATTGAGGGAAGGGGTCCCCCATGTGTATGTGTGCTGTGTACCCCGAGATATAGCGTTAGTCAAACTCACTGTTAAAAGTCAGGAGGGCATTCCCTGGTGCCGGAGTCAGCTAAATGTATGGGGCCATTCCCTCCCCCTCTGCCTCTTTGGGCCGCCTCCGACTGTGCTGTTTATGCTTTGTTCAGATAGCAGGGTAGGAATCTGGAGATGATGTCAGGACAAATGATTTGCATGCTGTGTGCGGCAGGATGAGTGACAGAGAGGAGGAGGGCAGAGCCTGCACAGCAGAAGCAGCACAGAGAGGCAAGGGGAGGGAATGGACCCTGTGAATCAAGCTGACTCCTGCATCAGGGAATGCCCTCCTGATTTTTAACAGTGAGTTTTCCTAAGGCTATATCTTGGGGTACACAGCAAACAGACACATGGGGGACTCTTTCCCTGAATGCAGCAGACATGTTGCATTCAGTGCTACATTTAGATTGCCATGCAGCAAGGGGGTGACAGGTCCTTTTTAACTCTGCTCACTGGGAGGAGAATGATTTCCTAGTGTACTGATCCTCTATGGTAGGAGATAGCTCATTAGGAGGCTGTTGTGAAGTGATCACTCACTGTTGCTAGCTACAGTTGAGAACATTCAGTCGGCACTACCCTTGATGCGGTGCACAGTATTTGAAAGGCACACCCAGCTAGATCTTCACTCAAAATACCGTCACAATGCAATAAGATTCTTGATCTTGACAAACTTTAATTCCAAATAGTCATGTATGTTTGTCAAGGGGAAAGCAGAGGGACTATTATCACTCATAGCTAGCAACAGTGAGTGATCTAGTGTTGCTAGCTGTGAGGATCCTGTGACCTCTTGATTTATATAACTGCACCATGGAAGAATGAAAGACATTCAGGGAATCATTCAATGCTGTGTATACTCTCTATATTTATTTCTACACATGTACATTTATTTTTATTTTTCTATTACCAACATTTATTTATATATTTTGCAATGTGGGTGAGTCTCAATTTTGATTAGTTCATTCATTCAATCGTGAGTCTATATTTGTCTGAATATGAGGTATGTGTAAAGATCACTAAGGTCAAATCATTGCTGCTGTTATTATATGGAGGAGTAAAGAACTGGAGTAAAGAACTTACGTATGAAACTTCCCAAGGAGCGCTGTCTTCCAGTGATTTTGGTTCTGTAGTTTCACACATTTCTGCACTGTAATTATGACTGTAAATCCCGACTTAACTGTTGGTCTCAAACCGCACTGAATACAGATGAAACTTTTCAAACTAATCTTTTATTCATTGTGCAGTTCAGCAGCTCCTATTCCTCTTTCAGAATCCTGCAGAAAACAATTTTGAGAACTTCTATCTCTTCAGGGCATTTAAACACATTTTTAGTTCATCAAGCAAAGACACAATGGGTTCTGATCTGTAAGGAGCCCCTCCTGTGCTTTTTTTTATTGTGTAGTGCTGTCAGTTTTGGAGCACTTTGTTCAGTTTGATTGTTCTGTAAATTTAGTTGTTATTGAAAAGGCGATGCAAAGTGTAAAAATTGTAAAGCGCTGCAGAATAGGTTGGCGCTATACAAAAAAACATTATTATTAATATTATTAATAATAAAAATAGAACAGGATTAAAGAATATAAAAAAGCAAACAAAATAAAATATAGATAATTGAAATAATATGACTATGAAGATGAAGCTGCTCCATGAGGTTGAAACCTTTTGAGCTTCTATACAATTGTCATTTCGTGATAAAACATTGCATAGTTCGGTAAAGGACTTCATCATACCACTGTACTTCATTTCTAAAGGTACCGTTAGCATGCTGCAATGATGAAACTATATCACTAACGATCTTGGGGGCGCACGGTCGTTAGGACATCTTTTTGACATCGTTGGAGAGATGTCACATGTCTAGATATCATGGACGACACACGAACGATCCAGCGAGCAGCTATCGTTCGCACAACCCAGGGAACGATACTTGTTCACTGATGTGAATAGGCGAAGTCGTTAACGACATCGTTATCGTGGTGTCACACACAACGATGCAGCAGGTTGGCTGATCATGGATCGTTTAATTTGAGAACATGTTCTCAAATCTGCGATCAACGATCCAACAATTTATTGCAGTCGTATCTTGGTGTAACACGCAATGATGTCCAAACGATGTCGTTTCAACGATTCCAAACCCGTGATGTTTCAGCGATATCTTTCACGATCTCGTACCGTATAACGATACCTTAAATGTGATGTAGCAAAACATTGGATCACACTTGTTACCTATAGAGCCATGCACAAGCCCAATTATTTGTTGGGGCCCCCAGTAAACTAGCTGAGGGTCCTAACAAATACAGCAGAATAGGCCAAGTGTATAATTAAAAAAAATTATGAAAAATAGTGAAAGAAGACAATGCATTGGGATCACCTTATACAAAATCTTTATTATGAATTACAAAAGCAAAACATGGAAAACACACAAATATTAAAAACATTAAAAGGAACCTGTCAGCTAGTTTATATCCCCCAGCCAGGGGCGTAACTACAATAGGTGCAGGGGTTACGAATGCTCCTTTGTTCAGGGGAAACTTAGACATTTTAAAATGGCCCTAAAACTTTACTTGAATGTTTGAGGGCTAAACGCTAGCTGAAAGACCAACCCTAAGCGGAGGTTAGGCTGTGGTCACAGTTGCCATGCGTTTTTTTAAGTGATTTAACAAAACTCATGCGTTTTTTCATGTCAGCATGAGTTTTGTAAGGTGTGTGATGGCTCCCTGCGTTTTTGGCTGCGTTTTTGAATCTGCACCTAAAAATAGTGCTTGTAGTATTTTTTGAGCGTTTTGAAAAACGCATGCGTTTTTGTAGAAAACGCATGCGTTTTTGTAACATGGGTTCCTATGGGAAACGCATGCAAAAACGCATGTACAATTAGTACCTTTTAGTGCCATTCAAAAACGCATGCGTTTCCCATAGGAGCCCATGTTAAAAAAACGCATGCGTTTTTGGAAACGCATGCGTTTTTTTAACATGGGCTCCTATGGAAAACGCATGCGTTTTTGAATGGCACTAATTGTACATGCGTTTTTGCATGCGTTTTCCATAAGGCCCCTTATTAAAAAACGCATGCGTTTTTGGATATGCTCCAAAAACGCATGGGACAGTCACACATGCTTTTTGGCTATTAGGGCATGCTTTTTTTAACATGGGGGCCTATGGGTGCGTTTTTTACATGCGTTTTTGAAAACGCAGGTCTCCAAAAATGCATGTGAAAAATGGTACTGTGACCCCAGCCTTAGGTGACTTCACAGCCATTGGGACTATCGGTTTCTTTCAACCTTTGGAATTTTATGCAGCTTTAAAAGAAAGAGTACCTGCAGGCTTTGAATTTTTGTAAAAGTGCCAGATGTGGCAGCAGCTGTGAAATCCAGGAACCTTAAAATCTCCTTTAAACATCCCTTTACGAGAGCTTTTCATTTTTTTCTTTTATTTATTTATTTATTTATTTATTTATTAAATTATAATTTTATTTACTTATTTTTTTATTTTTCATTGTTTTTATTTTTTTGTTTTATTTTTTGTTTAGAGAGCAAACCTTTATTATTGCAGGGGGTCAGCAGCTTGTGAGGTCACCTTTTCTATACTTATCTGCCAGTAATTCAGATAAAAATAGCATATGTCCATTATATGCTTAAAGGGAACCAACCACCTCAGATGACGACTATAAGCAGTTAATACATGTCCCTGCACCCTACCTACACCGTTCCAGCTATGTTTTTGCTAAGAATATTGATAAATGCAAACCGAAAGAAACACTTTGTAAACTTACATTCCTGCGTACTTGAGGGCGTCTCCCTCGGGCTCTCGTACTAGAGGGCTGTGCTCATCATGTCTGCTCTCCCCCTCCCTTATGCACGCCCCCTCTCAGCCTGCTATAGTGATGTGAGGCTGATTGCGTCATAAAGGGGCGGGGCTACCGGGATCCGCGATTTAGCCCCGCCCCTTTATGACGCAATCAGCCTCACATCACTATAGCAGGCTGAGAGGGGGCGTGCATAAGGGAGGGGGAGAGCAGGCATGACGAGCACAGCACACAAGTGCCAGCACACACAGGGAGACGCCCTCAAGTACGCAGGAATGTAAGTTTACAAAGTGTATATTTCGGTTTGCATTTATCAATATTCTTAGCAAAAACATAGCTGGAACGGTGTAGGTAGGGTGCAGGGACATGTATTAACTGCTTATAGTCGTCATCTGAGGTGGTTGGTTCCCTTTAACATACATGGTCTTATAGGTCTGTTCACTGTCATGAAACACTATAATATTGATATTGTTTCTTGAAATTGTGCAATCTCTTTATTTACTTTAATTCCATATGTTTAAAATACATATTTTTGGCATGTGCACAAGTTATTATAGCATTAATCTTGAACCTGTTTGTGCTTTGCTCACTAGCCTTAGGGTAGGGTCACACTTGCAGATTTTCCATGCATTTGTCACACATGTCGTTTGTGAAAAACGCATGGAAAAACGCATCCTTAGGTCCCCATTTTTTTTTTTGGGTGCATTTTTGGCTCAGCACCAAAAAATACTACATGATACATGGTTTTTTTGAAAAAGCACCCAAAAACGCAGCATGCAGTATTTTTTGGTGCTTTTTCAAAAACGCATGCGTTTTTTTAACATGGGGCCCTATGGGAAACGCATGCGTTTTTATATGGCACTAAATGGTACATGCGTTTTTGCATGCGTTTTTACATGAGTTTTTTAAGGTCCCCAACACCTATCAGCAAAAACGCATGCAAAAACGCAGGCTGCAAATGGATATAATGGATTATACCTAAATGGAGCAAGCCCCATTATCTTGATGACCTGTACCTCATTCAAATGGGACCTTGAAGGACGTCTATACTTTGTATATTTGTATGTGTATCTTATAGACTTATTAAAGTTTGCGCTAAGAGGCTATTTTAATA
The DNA here is from genome assembly GCA_033576535.1 of Allobates femoralis. NCBI lineage: Eukaryota > Metazoa > Chordata > Amphibia > Anura > Aromobatidae > Allobates > Allobates femoralis. Next base: position 256,997,348 of record JARQOC010000003.1, on the reverse strand, counting down.
TGGTTAGTGTTTGTGTAACATGAATGGGAAAAATTACATCATATACCAACATGTGCTTTTTTAAAAAATTTGCAACAGTAAACCTTTTTTACTTCACTTCTTGTGTGCTGGACTGATTCTGGAAAGTAAGAGGTGTTTTGATACTCTTTTACACAGGGGCTGGCTGGAGCCTCCATCCCTGGGTGGCAGACTTGAAAAGCGGGGGGGGGAGGGGTGTGCTGTCAGGTCTGACTTGAGAAGCGGGGGGGGGGGGGGTGCTGTCAGGTCTGACTTGAGAAGCGGGGTGGGGGGTGGGGGGGGTGCTATCAGCCCTTACCTGATCAGAGACTTCCAGCGTCACAGAGCAACTCCCGCGGCCGGGCCGTCTCGCGTCATGTGCCGGCCGCAAAGCGACGCCCGCGGCCGGCCCGTTTCTGTAGGGGGCGGCCCTAGATGTGGACTATACCACCAGCCCAGGGGGCACTTGCCCCCCTGCCACCTGGGCCAGCCCGCCCCTGCTTTTACAGTATAGTGTCCTACAGGTGCTGGTGAACAAGCTGCAGGCCTCTGGCTTTCTAAATTTTAAAATGTTAAAAATTAAATTATTATTTTCCATCATCGCCATTACAGCACCACCTGAGAGAGAGGACCGCCCATCCAAGACAGTAAACCTCTTATATAAAAAAGGCGGTACCTCTCCTGCACCTCAGTTTAGGTTTCCAGTCTTGGAGGTGAGAGACCTCTGAATCTCAAGCGGTCCTGGCCTGACCCGTAGCTGGAAGATACGGTTCTTACCTAGGCCGTGGCTCTGGACTTAGGTGCAGAAGCTCCTCCATGGTGTAATCACTTGCAGTGGTGGAGGGCACGGGGTCTGGTAGAGGGCCACCAGCAGTTTTTTCTTGGCCCCAGCGCCGCCCAGGCAACAATTGTGCACGGCTCTGCCCTGTCACGCTGTGCTCTTAGTGAAGCTGAATTGAAGACCCCTTAGTTACGGCCTGGGGCAGTGTTCCTGATCTTCAGATGCTCTGGCGGCAGCAGTTTTGAAATTCGCACCGTGGGGCCACTACTTATGGTCCAACGGCTAAAAACGGAAGTGACACGGCCGCGCATGCACAGGGCGGGCCAAGCTGGTGGCGCCCAGCGTCCGGAGGCAGGAGGACGTTGGGGCAGTTCCTTGCAGTGCGGAGGCTTCTTCTGAGGGCAGGGGCAGCCAGCCACCCAGCGGCAAGATGGAGCACCCCTCTCTCTCTGCGGCTGTGAGGGCCGATCAGGCAGGGGAGTTGCAGCAGTCAGGGGGCAGCCATAAGGCCTCACAGAAGGGGTCCAAGGTAGATGTGGACCCAGAGCCACCCCGGAAGTCGGTATGCCATTAACCTTGGTGAGTGCCCTCGGGCTGTGCTATGTAATTTTACACTGCCTTCTTGCTTTTTCCCCTTAGGACAGCAAGAAGAAGTCTTCCAAGTAGAAGCATAAGGAGTGTGCTATCTGCAAAGTTCCCCTCCCTGAGGATTATATGAAGGAGCTGTGTGCCCCTTGCATTGAGGAGACTGTGAGGGGGGAGGTCCCTAGTTTAGCCTCTAGCTAAATCTAGAGATTTAGTGAGGGAGGAATTCAGATCCCTGCAGAAATCCAGGAAGAATAGGAGGCGTAAGAGGAAGACGTCTCGGGGTTCTTCCTCTGCTTCTGACCATGCCACACATAAATCTCACAAGAGGAGACGCAGGTTTAGTTCATCCTCTGCCTCGTCCTCACCCTCCTCCTTGAGGTCTTCCTCCTCAGATGACAGCGGGGATGGGAAGCCATGTTTTCCCCGGAAGGACACTGATTTTTTGGTTAGAAATGTCTGTTCTACCAATGGGGTTGGTGATCTGCCATGACCCAACTTCATTTGAGGATTTGATGTTTGGTGGTCTCTCTTCCAAGAAAAAGCGTACTTTCCCTTTAAACCAGAAGGTTCAGGCGCTGATTACGGACCATTGGACAAAACCGGTTAGGAGGGGTTCTCTTCTATATATGGTTAGAAAGAAGTATCCCTTTGAGAAGGAGGCGACTACTTCATGGGATAAGTCCCTAAACTTGACGTAGCTGTGGCCCAGGCTTCTAAGCGTTCCTCCCCTCCCTTTTTAGATTTAGGGAATTTGAAGGATCAGCTAGACAGGGAGGCAGATGGCTACCTACATAATTCCTGGGAGTCCACTGCTAGTATCTTTCGACCCTCAATCTCAGGCACGTCGGTCGGTCGCTTCCTCATGATTTCGTTACAGCAGTTGGAATCCCAGGTCAGGGAAGATGCTCCTAAGGAGGAAATCTTGTCTTCCTTTCCTTTGATTCACTCTGTGGCGGCCTTGTTGGCAGACACCTCTGCTGACTTAAGTTGGCAGCGAAGGCTACTTCCTTTTCAAATGCAGCACAATGTGCCTTATGGTTGAGGGCTTGGCCGGGGGACGCTCAATCAAAAGCTAAATAATGTTCGCAGCCTTGTACAGGGGAGTTTCTGTTTGAATAGCCACTGGATGATATTTTAGAACATGCTAGCAATAAAAAGAAGAATTTCCCCTCCTTTCCTGCTTCCACCTTCCGTGGTCGCTCCTTTCGTAGGCCACGGTTTGCCAAACGGAGGTCCCCTAGACAGACCCGTGATTCCTGGTACGACAAAAAAGACAAAAAGTCGGGCTTCTTGTTCAAAGGTTCTTCCTTTGACAAGAGGCGACCAGTTAAGTAACGGCTTGCTCCAAGTGGAGGAAGGCTTTCCCACTTTCTCCCAGCCTGGTCCAGGATAGGTGCTTACGATTGGGCTATAAGTATTCTCAGAGATGGGTCAACGCTGGAGTACGCTTCGGCTCCTTTGGGATCCCGGTAATTACATCTGTAAGAAATCCAGAAAAATGCAGATATCTGATAGACGAGGTACTGTCTCTAGATAAAAAGGGGGTCGTATCACCAGTTTCTCTAGCCGAAAGGGGTAGGGGGTTCTATTCCATGCTATTTCTTGTCCCAAAACCAGACGGCTCATTCAGGACAATTATACACCTGAAACACTTGAACAGCTTTATGGTCCAGCGAACATTCAAGATGGAGACTTTGAAGTCAGCAATCAGATTTCTTTTTCCAAATTTTTTCATGGTGGTGCTGGATCTGAAGGACGCGTACCACCATGTCCCGACCCATCAACACCACCAACAGTTAACCGAGATTCGCCCATCCCATCGGGCTCCCTCTGCCATTATCAACACCGGGCTCTCCCCTTCGGGCTGGCGGTGGCTCCACAGAATTTTACGAAGCTATTGGCAGAGGTGATGGCTCACCTGCGTCGACGACACATTTTGATTATTCCGTATCTGGACGATCTTTTGATTGTGGGGGACTCCAGAGTTCAGTGCCACAATCACCTTCAGGTGGTACAGTCTACCCTGCACGATCTTTGCTGGATCGTCAAGCTGGAAAAGTCCAGACTAGTACCCGCCATGCGCCAGTTGTTTCTGGGAATGATTCTGGATTCACAGTCTCAGCTTTGACTCCTTCCAGAAGACAAACAACTGCAGCTTCTGACATCTATTGCAGCAGTGCAGGATTTTCCTCAAGTGACTTTAAGGAGAGCTATGTCTCTCTTGGGCTCCTTCATGGCCTGTATTCCGGCAGTCCCTTGGACACAGTTACACTCTCGGGCCTTTCAGTGGGATGTTCTAGGACACCAGCTCGCACTGGGGTCGGCTTTGGACACAAAAATTGTTCTCTCACCCCCGATGTTAGATTCACTGGGGTGGTGGCTAGTCCGGAGGCACATCTCACTGGGAGTTCCGTGGGTTCATCCGGTCTCTGACGTGATCACCATGGATGCCAGTTCCTGGGGGTTGGGGGCCCACCTTCGGGACCAATCGGCCCAGGGGGTCTGGGACTCACGCCTCTCTCGGATGTCCTCAAAAATGCGAGAGCTACAGGCAGTAAGGGAGGCTATTTCTGCTTTCCTTCCCTTCAAGGGCACCATATCAGGATTCTCTCCGACAACAGTGTGTCGGTGGCATATTTGAACCATCAGGGAGGTATTCGGTCTTGGGCCCTGATGAGCGTGACACAGGAACATTTGTCAGCTGTTAGAATAAAACCAGGTTTCCCTTTCTGCACTTCACATACGAGGAGTGGCAAACCAACATTTACTGTAAAATGTGGAAAAACTTTCTGTCCTCCTCTGGGGCAAGCCCAGAGGGGGAGGCCCCTGTGACAGCAATATTGAAGTTCCTACAGAAGGGGTGGGAGCTGGGTCTCTCTGTCAATACCCTGAAACTCCAGGTTTCGGCCCTAGGTGCCCTGTACCATTGTAACCTTGCAGGGTCATTTTGGCTGTCGCGATTTCTCCAGTCCTGCAAGCGAGCCACTCCGGTTCCCTGTCCGAAAATGCCTCCTTGGGATCTCAATTTAGTTCTGGAGGCCTTAACCAAACCTCCCTTTGACCCTTTGTCTTCAGCTTCTCCTAAGATCCTTACCCTGAAAGTGGTCCTGTTGGTGGCTTTGACGTCAGCCAGACATATTAGTGACCTGCAGGCCTTGTCGGAAGTCGGGCCTTATACCCAGATTTTGAAGGATAGGGTCATCCTCCGCCTGGAATCGTCCTATCTTCCCAAGGTGGCTAAACATTTCAACAGGGTACAGGAGATTGTGCTCCTTTCCTTTTGTGCCCATCCATCTAATCAGAAGGAGGAAGTTCTCCACACCTTAAATGTCAGAAGGGCATTGATTTCCTACTTAAACAGATCTAAGGATTGGAGACAGGCTCAGACCCTATTTGTGTCCTTTCAAGGGGCCTCTAAGCAAACAGCAGTGTCTAAGGGTACTTTAGCTAGGTGGTTGCTGGAGGCTATAGCTCTTGCTTATTCGGCTATCCAGATGCAGATTCCTGAGGGTATCACTGCGCATTCTACTAGTGCAGTAGCAACATCCTGGGCAGAGAAGGCAGATGTCCCTTTAGAATTAATCTGTAAGGCTGCTATTTAGTCTTCTCCTTCTACCTTCTTCAGGCATTACAGACGTGATCTCTCTTCCACTGACGAGGTGACTTTTGTTAGACGGGTTCTACAAGCGGTGGTCCCTCCCTAATATTCTTTTCTCTGAAATCTCTCAGGTGGTGGTGTCGTGGCGAGGATGGAAAAATCTAAATTACTTACTAGTAATGTTTTTTTCCGGAGCCACTACAGCACCACCACATCCCTCCCCTATTGCCTTTTGGTGCTTGTCAAGTTTGGGGTGTATGAATTGTTGATTTCTTTGGTAGTGGTTGTGTACTAATGATTTTTGGTTCCCCTCTCCGGTCTCTATAACCTAAACTGAGGTGCAGGAGAGATGCCGCCTTTTTTATCTCAGAGGTTTCCTGTCTTGGATGTCCTTTCTCACAGGTGGTGCTGTCGTGGCTCCGGAAAAAAAAATTACCGGTAAGTAATTTAGATTTTGTCTTTTTTAATTTTATGTCTTAGATATAGTGTGTACTCCTCTTGATTACGCTAAGGCTAGGGTCAAACAAAAGCCCTGGATCCATTATTGGCATCAGTTTTTTAACTTTATTTTTCTAGGTCCAAAAACTGATGCTAAAAACGGATCTTGGGATCAAGAGTGACTGTATTGTTAAAAAACGCTATTGTTTTTTTCACTGGACCCAAAAAACTCTACAAGCAACGTTTTTGGGTGCATTAAAAAATGGATCTCTTTTTGCTAGCATTTATTGGCAGAAAATGGCAAAGTCCAAAAAATGCATAGCTGCATAGGAGGCTCAAAAAACAGCCAACAAAATTGGAATTATTATTGAAACCATTGGAAAAAACAATGAATGTCATGTGTGACCTAGCCAAACCCTTGATACAGAACAATGTGATGTGGTGATTTAGTGACAACAAGGATCAGCACCATGAGAATGTACAGTCATGGTCCAAAGTTTTGAGAATGATACAAATATTAATTTTAACAAAGTCTACTGCTTCAGTTTTTTTAATGGCAATTTGCATATACTCCATAATTTCATAAAGAGTGATCAGCTTAACAGCAATTACTTGCTAAGTCAATATTTGCCTAGAAAATGAACTTTAACCCCCAAAACACATTTCAACATCATTGCAGTCCTGCCTTAAAAGGAGCAGCTAATATCGTTTTAGTGATTGTTCCATTAACACAGGTGTGGGTGTTGATGAGGACAGGGCTGGCGAACAATCAGTCATGATTAAGTAAGAATGACACCACTGGACACTTTAAAAGGAGGCTGGTGCTTGGTATCATTGTTTCTCTTCAGTTAACCATGGTGCATCATTCACTGCACAAAAATGGTCTAACAGGGAAGAGTATTGCAGCTAGAAAGATTGCACCTCAGTCAACAATCTATCGCATCATCAAGAACTTCAAGGAGAGAGCTTCCATTGTTGTCAAAAAGGCTCCATGGCACCCAAGAAAGACCAGCAAGCGCCAGGACCGTATCTTAAAACTGTTTCAGCTGCGGGATCGGACTACCAGCAGTACCGAGCTTGCTCAGGAATGGCAGCAGGCTAGTGTGAGTGCTTCTGCACGCACTGTGAGGCGGAGACTCTTTGAGCAAGACCTGATTTCAAGGAGGGCAGCAAAGAAGCCACTTCTCTCCAGAAAAAACATCAGGGACCGACTGATATTCTGCAAAAGGTATAGGGAGTGGACTGCTGAGGACTGGGGTAAAGTCATTTTCTCTGATGAATACCCTTTTCGATTGTTTAGGACATCTGGAAAACAGCTTATTCGGAGAAGAAGAGGTGAGCGCTACCACCAGTCTTGTCTCATGCCAACTGTAAAGCATCCTGAAACCATTCATGTTTGGGGTTGCTTCTCAGCCAAGGGAATTGGCTCACTCACAGACTTGCCTAAAAACACAGCCATGAATAAAGAATGGTACCAGAATGTCCTCCAAGAGCAACTTCTCCCAACCGTCCAAGAGCAGTTTGGCGCCCAACAATGCCTTTTCCAGCATGATGGAGCACCTTGCCATAGAGCAAAGGTGATAACTAAATGGTTCAGGGAACAAAACATAGAGATTTTGGGTCCATGGCCTGGAAACTCCCCAGATCTTAATCCCATTGAGAACTTGTGGTCAATCATCAAGAGATGGGTGGACAAACAAATCTGGCAAAATGCAAGCATTGATTATGCAAGAATGGACTGCTATCAGTCAGGATTTGGTCCAGAAGTTGATTGAGAGCAGCCAGGGAGAATTGCAGAGGTCCTGAAGAAGAAGGGTCAACACTGCAAATATTGACTTGCTGCATTAACTCATTCTATTAATATAACCTTTTGGTACTCATAATATGATTGCAATTATATTTCTGTGTTTGATATAAACATCAGACAAACACAAATAAAAACCAGAGGGCAGCAGTCATGTGAAAATATAATTTTGGTGTCATTCTCAAAACCTTTGGCCATGACTGTATACCTCTGTCCAGACATAAGCATACCCATGCATGCTGTGGTTGAACACATTTTATTTTAATGTCTTATCTGTTTATTTACAAGTTTTTTGCATATTTCCTCCAATCTCAGTGTGAGCACAGTTTCTTTTCTTTTCATGTCCTTTATGTATGGCTAGATATATTTTTGATATAGATATGAAAATACATAGGACATATTAACAGGCCAGACACATATAAGAAAAACGATCATAGCCTGCAACATATTATTTTCCCTGTAGGAAATATCAAAGCCTTAGAATAGAAGGTGGTTGACATTTGCTTATGTAGAACATAGCTATTTACTGTTATGTTTGATTCAAACCTTAGAATTTGCACACGTGGGCTGAAACCAGTCGAAGCAAAAGGCAAGGAAAGGAGGAAAATAGGGACAGCTATATACTGTGCAAACCTCTGTATAAACCTGGGGAAAGGACATTAAAGGATTAAATCTATCACTACTTTGACCTTTTTAAACTGTTACTATAGGCATACAGTTGATAGAATGCTGAAAATAGTCTTACCTTTATGCCTCATAGCAAATGAATTCTTACTGAAAAATCATCTTTTATAGCTTTATGTTAATTAGGTCTTTCCGACTATGGGGCATATGCTGCTTTCGAGGTAACCATGTCTCCTTTGTTTATTAGCATTCATTTTACCACCTTTTTGCATCACAGTATTCTTGTAAACTGTATTTCCTGCTCTGAAATCATGTGCCTGTGCAGTAAAAGTCCCAGAATTCTCCTGTATTGTTTTGACCTCCTTGTGCCTTGGCTTCATTAACTCTTCTGCACAAGTGGGATATTGTGATCCTCAGCACACTGTGAACCAGTGCTCTCCCTACTGACTGTAGCAATGTCATTATTAAAGAGGACCTGTCACCCCCCATAGATTAGAATCTAAGTCCAGCACTGTAATGCAGCATGTTTGCTGCTGAGTCGCCCGGGACAGTGGGGAACTCGGGTATCCGGGCCCTTTCCGCAGTGGTTGGGGATGTCATTGGTCGCCTGCCCAAACCCGTGGCACCGGAGACTGAACTTAAAAAGGGGAATATATGCACAGGGGAAATAAAGTTTATAATATAATTCACGTGACGGCACCCGCAACTTCTGGTGATTGAGCACCAGCGCCACTTCAGTCCTCCGGAGGGTGGTGTACAGCGGCCGTGATTGTACAGCTCCCTGCAGGTGGAGCTGACCCTCTGGGGCAGTAGTACACCGATGATGGGGGTGCAATCTGTTGAGGAAAGTAGCCAGCAAGACAGTGAAGGGAGAAAAGCACAAGGAGTCTCATTCACTTTACCCTGGAACTTTACTTGGTAAACCGGTCAGATGGCAAAGAAAGTTACAGGAAAACAGTCTTTTCAGCAGGTAGCTGGCCGGGTAGTCATAGAAGGATGTAATGTCTCTCTGAGGCCACCTATGATGTTCCTTCTGCTTTCCTTTCCCTCTTTCTCTCTGTCCTCTGATATCTGCGCCTCCTACTATCCGTGCGCTGTTCTGTGCTCCCTCTTGGATACCAGGCCCATTGGGTGAAATAAGGCTCCCTTCTATCTCTTCCAAGGGGCTCAACCCGGTTTAGGGACGACTGGTGGGGTTACACATTCTGGACAGTTATCAGGACTTCTAGAGAGATCCTCGACTGGCCGGTGTTGACGGTTGACGCCTGAATTTTGTCTGCACCGTGTCTCGGGGCCGGTTCCCTGTTGCGGACTAGGATCCCCTCGGGCACATCACCTGGCCCGACACTGGGTTACCTCCTTCCTCTCTTCTTCTTCCTTCTCTTTCTCTGTTCTGTCTGACTTCTTTCTCTCTCCTTCCTGCACCGCTGCTGTTCCTTCCCGCTCACTCTCTTCACTACTCTTACACTCCTCCAACCGGGGCTGGGGCTCACCTTGGATCAGGTTAACCCTTCAGCCCCCTACACTAAGTGTGTGAATGCAGGAATTAGAGCCCTCTGATTAACATTACACCACCCCGATGACAGGAGTACTGAATGCTCTTAAATGGGTGCAGTACCTCATCTGTGACACCTGACCAGGTGGGGCGCCACACTGTATTCAGGCAAGGTGTCCCCCATGGCTCTGTGGGGCATCTACTTCGATATACAGGCTTATGAAAACTTACAGTAATTTTCCATGGAGGCGGGCTCTTGTCCTTGAGGCAGCTCGTTCACGGGGGAATTTTACCCCCCTGCACCTCGGTACCGCCCATGGCCTCGCCGCCTCCACTTGTGCCATTCTGAAATCCTCACTCTGCGCGTCCTTGTGTGGGTGACGCAAACACAGAGCGAGGTGGGGGTTTCATGCTCCGCCTCCCGCTATGACTTCCTCTCATTTCCCGCCCTGCTCAGTGTTGTGCTATGGAGGAGGGCGGGGAAATGAGAGGACGTCATAGTGGAAGGACGCTATGACGTCCTCTCATTTCCGCGCCCTGCTCCATAGCACAATGTGGGCCCCTGCGACCAGGGTGGCCACATAAGGAACTGCAGCCAGGCAGGAAGATAGACAGTTTGTGCAACAAACACCCTTACAGTACACACACCCACTAGAGGCAGCACCCAACCCGGAGCCCGGGACTCCAGGCGGGAAAGGGGTGGTGGGTTTAGAGGAAAGTGGGTGGGAAAGAATGTAGATCAGGTGACAGAGAGCACAAATAGAGGAGAAAGAGGAGGAAGGAGTTAGTAGGCCAGAGTGAGCAGAGAAGTAAAGACACCAAGCAGAGTGTGACACACTTCCCGGTAGAGTTGGGCTTCCTGGAGATGGAGAATCCACAAAGTCACAGAAACCATGGAGAGAAAGCTCGTCCATAGCTGGCATCCCAGGGGAGTGTGAGGACAGAGACCGGACCAGTATCACCGGTCTGAGGAATACGGCAGCACTGACTAACTGGCGGAGAAGTTTTCCCTGATTGTGCTGGAATCACACGGGTTAGATGGAGCCTGTAACACCTTGGAAAAATAAGGTTATTATTATTATTATTTATTTATAGAGCACCATTCATTCCATGGTTACTAGGTTACTGCAGGCTAGGCACACACCAGAGTGTCGCTCTGAGGGGAACTGAAGTTCCACATCGACTTCCCAGACAAACTGACGGGGAGCTCTAATTTCAGGTTGGAGTTCCCACAACAGGGTTGGTGGCACAGCAGCAACCATGAGGACCCACAAGGGGCCGAGTTGCCGCCATGCTACCCGCGTAGAGAACAGAGAGGGAGAGAACAGCCTGGAAGGGACATTGAAGGAGTGAGGGGTCTCAGAGTGACAGCCTGGCTGCAGAGGGTTTGAATGTCCGGAGCTAACTGAACTGGGTACTGTGTTAAGAACTGTACCGTGACTTGTGTGACTTTGAAGAACTTACAAGTAAACCCGGTGAACTCTGCCTTAGTGTCCGTATCTAATTCCAGGTATACAGAACTGTTATTGACTCGCCCAGGGCAGGGTACTCAGGGCTTGGGCTCAGTTACGGGCTCGGGGATGTCACGGGTGGCTGCCCGAGGCTGTGGCCCTGGGGGGTCAGTGAAAAGGGGGTTATTTACAGGGATTATTTACAGTGTTTGTCTTCGTGACGCCACCTGCTGTGTCTGGTGAGGGATCACCAGCGCCACTACAGCCCTCTGGAGGTCGGTGGGATTGGGCTGTGATGAAATAGTCCCCGCAGGCAGGACTGGAACCTCCAGGGCAGAGTGGTGAGGATAGGCAAGATGCAGCAGAGCAGGGACTGTTAAAGGTAAAGTCTATAGGGAGCATGGTGGGTGAGAGGAAAGATTGCACAAATGCAGCCAAAGTCTCTTTATCTTTTTACTGGTGGTTTGCAGGCAAATTGTCCAGAGCACTGACGGGTAGCTGGGCTGCACAGTGGGTATAAGACCTCCTCCTCTGTGTGTGTGTAATGAACCGCAGTCCATTAAATGCTGACTTGCCTCCACTCTCTTCTTCTGTATCTCTCTCCCTCTCCTGTGTGGTCTCCGGGACGACCTTTTCTTCTGAACTGCAGCGCCCTGCTAGTCTTGGCTCCCTCTCTGTGACTCTCTCTGGAGACCAGGTAGCTGAAACTTCCTTGGTGCCAAGGGGTTTCCAGTGGGACTTGGAGTTCTCCACTGCTGCAGATCCCCAATATCCGGCTCCTCTTCTAGGGTGAACTCGCGACTCGCGATCTGAGCTGCCTACTCCCCTTTCTCTGTTTCTTCCTCCAGGCTCCCTACCTTCAGTCCCACTCTGCTTCTCTGGCCTGGGCCTACACGTGGCACCAGCACTAGAACATCCCTGCAGCTCTTCTAGCGTCTGCCACACTCTGACTAACTCCGCCCCCAGCAGCAGTATTTATAGGAGTTCCTAAGTGCAGCAGGTTGAGCTCCCCCTACTGTGCTGGGATGGAAGGTGTTGTTTCTAGTGATACCTGCTATGGAAACCCAGCTGTGCAGCAGAGAGATATGTGGTTACCTGCGTTGGCAGGGCGCCACCTTACTGTACTTCTTACCCTGCCAGGAGCGGCCCAACCCGTGGCAGGCTCATCCATCCAGCTGCAGCAATCCATCCCTCCATCCTCCTGGCAGAGCTGCGCTGCAGCGGTGGTCCCATCACTGACCACAACCCGTGGGTGGCGTCACGACAAACTAATCCCTGTAAATATCCCTTTACTTGTGAGAACCCGGGACACGGTCCGGACCAGGACCTCTGTGACATCCCCTGCAGTACCCCGGTCCGGTACCGAGTACCCAATCCCAGTGGGCTCCACAACAACACTGAGCAGGATGGAAAAATGAGAGGACATCATAGCACCTCCCACTATGACATCCTCTCATTTCCCCGCCCTGCTCAGTGTTGTGCTATGGAGCAGGGCGTGGGAATGAGAGGACGTCATAGCGGGAGGTGGAGCATGTGTGGCGCCCCTCTGGCTAGGCGCCACAGAGAGGTATTACACTTTACAAATGTATGTGTTCCTCTGTAAGTTGTGGGTTCAGGGTTTAGCTATGGAGTCTGTTTTTACACACACACGCAGGACTAGGCCACATTAGTATAGAGGGACTGATTATTCAGTTAGTCCAAAAGGGAGTGGAGCCTAGTTTAGTGCAGAAAGAGTTGAGTGACAGTTGAGTTGAGACAGTGCTGGGAAGTCAGCCAGATAGGATGTGCCTGGCTGGCTGCTGACAGGAGGGATCCCCATCTTTAAGAGGGGGCCCAGGACATAAGGGGACAGATCACAACCAGTTGGAGCCGGCTGGTCACGTCTGGGGAACACCAGGAACACGGGAAGCCGAGGCGGTCAGCAGTTTATCTCTGGCCGCAAACTGACGAGCTGCGGGCCCATAATCACTGGGTAGCCGTTAGCACCACAAGAAGGTACCTCACCCCTCAGTGCCAAAACAGGTCCAGGACACTATAGATATCAGGCCGAATTCTGGTGGCAGGAGAAGAAGCAGGTTAACTCTTGTCCGTACTAGTAAGGAACAAACCTTACCTACTAGCATTACACCAGGGGACTGGCGGGTGAGCTCTGCAAGGGTGCTGAAAGATAGAGAAGAACAGATTAGACTCCGAAAGGCTTGAGAAGGAATATCTAGAGACTCCATAGGGGGACCCTGAACCGGCAACAGTCACCCATTTAGCCAGACTGTACCGTGTTTCACCTTAACTGGAACTGGACTCTGTCTTTCTCCTCACCTGGTGCCCGGAGGGCTTCAGCATCACCAGCATCTCACCGGAGGGGTAAGAACAACCACTACAATTCTCTTTATCATCCTCCATCACCACTGCCCTGAGGTAAAAGCTCCACCTGTGGGAAAGCTGGACCGCACTGAGCTGCACCCATCATCATCTCAGCGGCTGGCCTGCAGTGCTGGTACTCAAAATACCGGGATCCACAGGTGGCGTCACATACTCTCCGTATCCTTTGTAAATATTCCCCCCACCCTCCAACAAATGATACCCAGGGCACGGAACCGGGAACCCAACTACTCGGGATTCCCCAGTTAAATCCATCAAACCCAGGCCCGGTATCCGAGTACCCCTTGCCCTGGGCTCATCATTTTTCTGGTGTCATCAAACAGGATTTGAACCAGCTTGGTAATACCGGGTAAAGTGTGGCTAAAGACTTTATTGACTGTTTGTATATTGTGGATTACAAAATAGAGCCGCCATTACATCACCTCAGAAATTACAACTGCGTCACCAAGCAGGAGAAAAGAGTGGGAAGATAAGCCCCGCCCCTCTGCTCTGCCGAGAAGTGACGAAGTGTAGTGGCGGGCTCCGGAAAAGCCCAAAGGACTCACCTATAGGATTCTCGTGGTGGGCGGGCCTAAAAATGTAAAAGAACTATGTGCTGGCCCAGGGGCGTTCCTCGGCCCCTCAGCATAGATGGGCCAAGTAAAAGGCGCCAAAGTGTCTCCCCGATCCCCTTGCTATCAAACAACCAAGAGGGCAGGTTGAGCACTGTACCAAAGGATCCAGCGAGCGTAGAGCCTGGAAGAGAGGAGACGGCCGAACTGGAAAGCCTGATCCGATTCTCCGAAGAGCCCGACCTGACTGGGGAGAGGACCGAGAGGAAGGAACAGCCGGTGGCGCAGAGTAGTCCTGGCTCCGCGAGCTATGGTGGGCCGATCGCCTGGGACAATGAGAGGACCGGATCAATAAGAGGATGCTGTGACAAGTACCCCATCCTATTACGGTAACATCATATTCCCGGTCACCTGTTGAAGGGCCCATATTCCTGCCGAACATTGAAACATCACTTCCCACAAGGTCACCCGGAACGTGATCTGTATGGAGGTGACAAGATCATCTACAAATGCCACGCAGGTCTCCAGGGGTGGTTCGCAATCCGGGTTAGCAAAGTTGAAAAGTGAAAAGTTCAGTGACCCGGTATTGCACTGCAAAAATGTAAACAGTTGTTTTATATGCCCTCTTTCATGTTTTTCCTTGAAGTATATGGATGTAAATGTATGCAGTTGTTTAACTTTTCTTAAACCCTGATGAACATTAATCAGAGACTTGTTACCTGGTTCCCGTTGGACTGATGTGGACTAGAATGTCAATATTATTCATGGTTATTGCAACGTTATAAGAAATGAGCCTCCCACAAGGGAAGAAAATAAGAAGTCGTAAAGTTTTATTGTTATATATGTTTTGAAAGTTACTCGGTTAACCTGTTAATAAAAATGTCAACTTACGCCCGGTTTGGTTTTAACACTCGCGGATGGGTGTATTTCACTATGGGGGCGTGTGGCGCCCCTCTGGCTAGGCGCCACAGAGCGGTATTACACTTTACAAATGTATGTGTTCCTCTGTAAGTTGTGGGTTCAGGGTTTAACCTATAGAGTCTGTTTTTACACACACACGCAGGACTAGGCCACATTAGTGTAGAGGGACTGATTATTCAGTAGGTTCAAAAGAGGGTGGAGCCTAGGTTAGTGCAGAAATAGTTGAGTGACAGTTGAGTTTAGACAATGCTGGGAAGGCAGCCAGATAGGACGTGCCTGGCAGGCTGCTGACAGGAGGGATCCCCATCTTTAATGGCTGCTTTACACGCCGCTACCAAAAGGTAGAAACCGGCAGGTATCAGAGACAATTGTACCTGATACCTTGTAAACACTGCGCAGCAGCGGTGTGTAATTCAGGTTGTTCCTCCCTGTCTCTTTGGATACCTGTCTTTCAACCTGAATTACACGCCGCTACTGCGCGGTGTTTACAAGGTATCAGGTACAATTGTCTCTGATACCTGCCGGTTTCTACCTTTCGGTAGAGGCATGTAAAGGGGCCATAAGAGGGGGCCCAGGACAAAAGGGGATGGATCAGAATCAGTTGGAGCTGGCTGGTCACATCTACGGAACATCAGCAGTTTATCTCTGGCCGCAATCCGACGAGCTGCGGGCCCATAATCACTTCCCCTATTGACTCCAATCATTGGTCGTTCCCTGAGTTGCTCAGACACAGTGTGAAAAAGGGGCGTATTACATCGTAGTTGCGTTGTCTGCCGATATATCCCTGTGTGACATCTACTATACGATCTTGGACAAGTGCCAAAAACGTGCGCCTCCCGTGAAATCGTATGCAATATCGGAACGATATTGCGACATGTAAAGAAGCCTTTAGAGTTTTTTTAATTTTGAAAATTATACTGTTATCATAGGGAGATTTCTTCAATAAAATTTGATGTCTACTCTAACAGGTGATGACTTTTATTACACTGGCTGTCATTTGCACCAACCATTTAGAAAAATCAGAGAAAATAACATTGCATAATAATTTGGAACACAGTGTAAATAGATTAAATAATAAGAGCTTATGTAACATAGTCTAACCTGCATCTCACAAAGTCTGAAATATTTTAAAAGATCAACTTTCTGATGGACTTTCTATATACTGCTGAGTCAGCTTACTTCAGCAGGCACCTGCAGTAGCACTACATTGTATCAGAAATGTATGTAACACTGTAAATGATGTGTGAATGAAGTATATGCAATGTATCAATAATACATCATTCTAGCTTATTTAGGATGTGTTAGAGTCTACTGGATACATTTCACTGTGAAATATACAAAAATGCACTATATAATATCTTTAACATGGGAGCCATAATATTTCAGGTCATATTGTGTTCAGCACGTACGATTCTACTGATTAGAACCTTTTTAAGTTAGTAACAATTTCAGTGTTATCCGGTATATTAAGTTTGACCAAGGGTGCCCAAACGTTTGCATGTCACTGTACTGTATACTTGATATGAGTTCTATCTGTAAAAAACTATAATAGATCCGGTTTGTGAAAATTTGAAATCAAAATGAACCTTAAGACAGTGATATATGAATGTGATACTTGAACAGTGCAGCTCAGCAACAAACTAATTTCTCCATTTTACATAATAATCATGGTAATTATGTAAAATTGTGAATTGCAACTTTATATTTTGCAAAGTAAATAGCTTCATTATATAGAAGAGTATGTTAGAAGCAACCCCCTCAAATTTCTGTAAGTGGATTACAAGCCATTAGAGTCATTAACAACAAGGAGGAAGTTGTGTCATGTTGTTATAGCACATCTACCAGCATGCTTTTCTGCAGCAGATGTATTTTATTGTTTGAATAAATTGCACAACTATAATAAAAATACATTTTGGGGGGTTATAAGCTTCTTTTCTCAGAAAAACATTAGGAAATCTCATGAGAAGTTATTTCATATCAAGTTCATGAATTAACTCATAACATGTGCATGATTTTTTTTTAGTTTATTGTGCATTTCTCTTCTCAGCTCAAAAATCCATAATAATCTATTGACTGTAAATTGCTAAAGTCTGGCAGTTTGAAGACAGTTTAATAAATTTCTGTTTCTTATACCATAGAAATGTGTGAAAATCACTTCTAATTGGTTTTCATGAGATTTGATGTTAAAGAGTACGGCCCGCTTCACATCACGTTTTCTGTGGATCCTTGTCTATCTGTTGTAAAACTGATCCGATTTGCCCTCCATGCATCCCTATGGGCACGGACGTGCACGGATTGGCCCTTATTGGCAACCGATTGTGTCAGTTTTGTGATAGAGCCATTGTGTGTCAGCTTTTTTTCCCGTCCCAAAATTGGAGCCTGCTCCGATTTTGGCCTGCCTTGAAAAAAATCGGACAGAAATGGACGGAAGCGGATTTGTTGCTGTCCATTTCAAATAACATGGAGCTCTATGTTGACGGATCAAAATTAATCCGACAAAAAATTGGATCTGTAAAACGGATCTGATTTGCTGTACTGTGCATGCTCAGAAGCAATGTACAGCCCTATGTCTGCTAATTGATGACAGATCCATGGAAAACACAAATCCATGGGCATCAGTGGCATCTGTCCGTGTGATTCTTGAAATTCAAGGATCACCACGGATGTGCAAAAAATGTGATGTGAAGGGGGCCTAACTAAACATTTTTTATTTAATTGTTAATCAGACTTGCAAAATTATGAATCGTTGTAATATACTTAATTATTTTGCCAAGCCATGCATGAAAGAGTTAACTGGGCACTTACGGAAGACAGGAGTGGCTGTAGCAGTTCAAATCTGCCTTGCTTCTACACAGCCCTTAGGTGCACAGTGTTGCTCGCTCTATGAGCATATAAATCTTTATAATGTGAAATAGACAAAAGCAGAGCGGCACTCACAGTGGTTTCTGCAGATCTTTTTATTTACCCATCAACGGTACAGAATGGTCTGTGCGGGAAGAGGGAGTGAGAGTCAGCAGACGACAGCTGCCGTTTCGCGGTGGGTTGCTGCTTCAACGGGTCCAATTCCTGGCACTTGACATCAGATCCTCCTAATTAAAGGGGAGGCTCCCTGCACGTCACTGTCTTAATAACACAGGTGCACATTAAAAACACAAACAATTAATCATTTACAATGTCAATTTACACTAAAACACGCATCAAAAGCTAAAATAGCAATTATTGAGCACATCGTATCACAAATCAGTGAAAAAACAAAGGGTTGAAGAAGGAATTGCAACTCATCTTAGTAAATTAGAGAACCTCTGTGATGAGTGCGAAAGGAGATCTAACTCCTTGTTTTTTCTTTCTGCTTAAAAACCATGGCAACTTGAAGTTTTGCTTCCTTATTAGTAGCCAGGGTTCACTGTTCCCTGTTATAAATTAGAATTTGTCCCAAACCCTAGACTCAAGTCTAGATTCCTGGTATAGCTAAGCTAACTGGGTGAGGCAGGCTTAACCCCTCCATGGCCACAGGTCCCCGTGTCTCGCTTGACAATTGCTGTAAGCTAATTGCTAACAGATGCGGAGCCGCCGCTGCATATCGTGGGGTTGGTGGCTGGAAAAATAAGTAGCACAGCAATGTGTTAGATCTATATATATTCCTTGCTCGGGCATGATTAGCCCTGTTATCTTTAGTGTGTGTGGTCAAAATAACATCTCTCAAAGCTTATATAACCCCCTTGGCCCACAATAAGTGTCTAAGGTGGCACTACATGGATAAAATGTAAAGTGGGGCCAACTCAATCCCACACACGTCTCTGGGTTAGAAGAGGAATAGATTATTTTGTCCTCAAAGTGGGCAAGTAACAAATTAGCGAGGGTATAAGCTACGGGCGTTCCCATAGCTGCACCCTCTTTTTGTTGGTACCAGTTGTCAGATTTGATGTAGGATTAGGGTATAGCAGAGCTTTTATTTCTTTACAAACTAGTTCTTCAAACAGGTCTACATTATTCCCTGGTGATACGGGTGGGAGGAAGGTGGATTTTAACCCCCCTATAAACGGGGAACCTTCTCTTTCTTCTGAATATGGGTCAGAAAAACTATCTGACTCAATAATCAGAATGGTGTAAACAACATCTTTCTCTCACTTCACCTAGTAAGGTATCACTTCTAAAAAAGCCCAAAGACCTGATGTAATTTGTTTATTTGTGGTTGTGCTTAAGACTGATTTTTTTATTTTATGGATTTTTCTCTTTTGTGAAGTGCTTGTGTAGATGAATTTTTCTGATTGATTTAAATAAATCGACCCTGAAATCTGTAAAGTCAAATTTCTATGCAAAAATGTAAACCTTTCTTTAAGATTTTTTCCA
Organism: Allobates femoralis; assembly: GCA_033576535.1. Classification (NCBI taxonomy): domain Eukaryota; kingdom Metazoa; phylum Chordata; class Amphibia; order Anura; family Aromobatidae; genus Allobates; species Allobates femoralis. The sequence continues at coordinate 256,978,371 of JARQOC010000003.1, read as the reverse complement.
TATCTGTAGTAAGAACTTTGTCTGTAAGATTAAAGATTTGAACCGTGTCCGTGTCATTGCTAGTTAGTCTCTTCACGACATCTGTTTTCGTTTCATTTTCTTTATGCCGCCTGCTCCTTCTTCGTCTTCTTCTGACTCGCTTCCTAAAGTGGACGCAGAATTGTTATCACTCATATTAGCCGATTTTTTAGGGGTGGAGGTTCCTCAGCCTGCTATTATCTGTGTCCGAATCCAGGTCACTGGAACTTTGTGGTCTAAACGTTTTTTAGGGACCTTTTGTGGTTTTTGGTGTTACCGGTGTTTTAGGAGTCCCAGATTTTGGGGTACGGTTTTTCTATTTCTTCTTTTTTGGGGTCAACCCTTGATTTAAGGGTGCATAATTTGTATTTGATGTTGGCCTAAATGTGGACCATGTAAGAGTCTTGAGAAAGGCACTAGGACATGAAGTCTATCATATGCAGCAGACTACCAAAAGGCAACATTTCAGTGCCCAGACCAGGATGAACACTATCCATCATTCCCTCCTCCTCCTGCCTCTCTTATTCCTGCTCCTCCTCTTTAGGCCATACACACTATATATACAGGAATCTCGCGTTGGTAGTCCTTTATGTCGTGCAGACAAACCTCTCCTTTTCTTCCTCTTCCTCCTTCCCAGCATTCTCCTCCTCATTACCATCCAATCTAAGCTTAGAACATGGGATGAGTCTGGGCTGGTAGTATCAACCAGTGTAAGTTCTTGCTCCATAGCCATGTGCTCTGCATGCAAAGTTTACTCTTTAATAGTGAGCAGTGAGTGTTGCAGTAGATACAGCAGTGGGATGGTTAAGTTGATTAATCAATCATCAATGTTCATCATCTTGGTCGAGTGGTTTTGGAAAACCTCACAAATGTCAGACATCCATGCCCACTCGGCAGTTGTTATGTGCGGAGGTTGAGTGGAAGTCTGACGAGCATGCTGGTAATCAACTATTGCTCTCTACTGCTCACAAAGCCTTGCCAACATATGTAATGATGAGTTTCAATGCCTAAGCATGTGACAAACCAGTTGGTGTAATGGCAATCAAAAGAACTGCTACCGTACTTCCAGACCAGTGGTAGCGGTAGGTGACTTTCTGGAGTGGGCACAGATATGGGGTACCTTGACAAGTAGTTCTGGCAAATATGTGTATATTATCAGAAGCTGCTGAACTACTAAGTTGAGCCTGTGGGCAAGGCATGGAACATGTGAAAGCTTCAGAGCCGCTACCAGGTTATCGTAATTATCGCACACGACCAGGCCTAATTGTAGGTTAGCAGAGAGAGCCACATATCAGGTCTGTTAGACTTTTCAACATTTCTGATGCAGTGTCTATAACGTAAAAATATCAGTATAAGCAGAGCCTCTTGCCACTTCACTGAGCCAGTGCTACAGTATTTTCAGCTTGAGACTGATGTGGAGAGTAATTCAAATGAGGATACGCACACCGAGAAATATAGTGGTGGCTAGAGGGAGGCACAACCACCATCAAGAGGTTGTAGATAGACTGAGTTTCCACAAGTCAAAATGGCAATATTTCCAGGGAGAGCAGTTTGGCAATGTGGTCGTTTAGTGTTTGGGCCTGTGGGTGGGCGACTAAGTATTTCTACTCCTGTAAAAAGTTTGGGGTAGGGACAACTTAACTCTGCACTGAGACAAGGAAGTTGATGTGGTTGCTGAAGTTGGTTGCATATGTGCAACCACCTCTGCTGGACAGGAGCCATCTGCACCTGATTCCTCAACATGAGATTGACAAGCATACTGGTGGTGCTCTGGTTGGTAGTGCTCTTGCCTCTGATAAGCTCGGTACACCAGATGTTGCAAATTACTTTCCTTTTGTCTTCTGGATTTTCCTTAATAAAGAAATAGACTAGGGAACACCTATCACTTGACCAGCAATCTGTCAGCATTTGGGAGCTCTGGGGAACAGTTGACCACCTTCTCCTCTGGTCAACCCACTAATTCTTTTTGCCCATTGTGGTGCTACTTATTCTTCTTCCTCTGTACTCCTGTGCTTGCTATGCATACCACCTTGCTAGGTTCAAAGTAAAAAAATAGGGGGGGGAACAAGAGGCGCAATAGTGCCCTATCACTAGTGACACTAATGTATGCGGTGGGTATGAATTCACTCACCTTGCACAGTTGTGAGACCCACAACTGGTGTAAAAGCATTTAGCATTAAATGCAGCTGCTGCAGGACTTCCACCTTCCACATGCACGTGGGAATCATCCAGAAGTTACCTCAGGGGAAATGGTGTATCAGTGTCCGCGCTGCTGAAATCCCAAGAAAACGATCTGGAAACCATATGTAGGTTGCATCAATCATCCATTTATTCCTTTCCTACGCGTTTCAACACTGTCCTAGTGTCTTCCTCAGGGATATTTGATACCCTGAGGAAGACACTAGGACAGTGTTGAAACGCGTAGGAAAGGAATAAATGGATGATTGATGCAACCTACATATGGTTTCCAGATCGTTTTCTTGGGATTTCAGCAGCGCAGACACTGATACACCATTTCCCCTGAGGTAACACCTTGCTAGGTTGGGTCAATGGCTTTATCTTCACCACCACATCTTCCACTTCTCACTATGGTCCCCCTCCTGAGTTGCAAACTTAAACTTATATTATGGCAACTGTGTCTCATCTTTACCCACCTCTTGAGACAGTAATTGCTATTACGCATAATCAGCTTCTTATGACCATGGCTGCTCAAATATTTTTGCATCACTGCACATGATCGCCTCAAGAAATGTGCATGGTGAGAAGCCAGAAAAAGAAAGGTAAAAAGCTCCTTGGTGTGTCCAGGTGTGGGAACACTTGTCTTCTGGGATTCAGACATAATGGTAGGATGTTTAGATTGTGAGCCTCAATGGGGACAGCATTACTGATGTGTGTAAAGCACTATGGAATTAATAGCGCTATATAAATTAATAAATATTATTATTATTATTATTATTATTATTATTATTATTATTTTTATCATGTTGAGAAAAGGAGCATTAGAGTGACAATTATGTAATCTAGCCTTTTGGCTATTGAAACTGGACTATGCGGAAGACAAGGTGTTACTGGCAAACAGACTGGAGACATTATCTGTCAACAATCTCAAAACCTTCTTACACTCTTTTGACTTCAGTAGTGGGGTCTGTGGTATCTCCTGCAAATTGGGAAAGGAAGCTATGACAAGATGAGGCTTGGGATGGTCAAGCAGAGGCAGGCCCAGTTTGCACTGTCACATGGCCCAGTCACAGCATGCACTGCCGTGAGCGCCATGTCCACTTCCCTATCCTTTACTGCACCACTTGTAAATTTTTTATTAGGTACACACAGAAGTGCAGTATTATTAGAGAATTTAATGTTTGGTAATTGGCCCTGAAAGACATGCGGTCGTATGTGGCAGCACAAAGCACTGAAAGGCAATAATCCCTAAAAAGATGCCTATAATATACTAACCCTACTCCAGAAACTTTCCCTGCACTAATTATAGCTAACAGCTGTATTACAACACAGTAGAATATATTGGAGTTAGTCCATAAATGAACTCTTGGTTTAATGTGGCACAATCAGGTACTGAAACGCAATGAACCCTGCCTAAACGCCTAGAATACGCTAGCCCTACTTCTGCAACTAACCCTACACAAATTACAGCTAACAGTGGCATTGTGAATTAGCCCTTAAAATGAATGTTTGATTAATGTTGCACCTGAAGGTAATGGAATGCAATAAGACACTATCCCTGCTCATACTCGATGCGTAACGAATATTCAAGCGAATAATGAATAATGCCAAACATATTAGTTCATCATTAGTGATAAATTATTTTCATTAGATAACCCTGTTAAATATATGACTTACAAATATAAAACAATATATGGTATTGACAGGGGCATACATAACATTTCTGGGAACCCATAGCAGAAATTCTAATTACCCACGCCGCAATAAAAAACAAAAACAAAGGAATAAAAAAGCATCTGGGTCACATAAGTACATAACTTTAGAAGGGCTCTAAAGTTGTAAGATATTTTTCAACTATTAAAGCCCTGAAATTCTCCTGTTATTGCACCCATGAAGTATGATTCCAACAAGAATGCCTCATAAACACTGAATGATACCACCACAGTGAATTCTTCCACAGTACCCTCCTTTATGATGACCTTTCTGCAATCACCCTTAACTACACCAGGCAAGGAATGGTGACTCCAACACAGTATGATTCCAAACTATGACCCCCACAGAGCCCTCCGTGTAGTGTAATGGGTCTACATACAATTTAAAGGCCCCCACACCTCTTCACACTGCATTATGACCCCCACTAGCCCTCTAAACAGTATAATGGTCCCCACAAAACCCTTTGCCCAGCATGATGGACCCTACACAAACCTTCACACTATACATTTTCATATAGTTTAATTTTTTCAAATAGACCTCCATAAAGTATAAAAGCTCCCTCATAGCCCTCTAAATATTACAATGGCTCCCACATTGCCCTCCAAAGAGTATATCGGCCCACACATTGTCCTCTAAATATTATCATTAGACCTACAAAGTCCTCCATATAGAATTATGCACCATCATAGTGCTATGTATAGTAAAATTGGCCCCACAAAGTTTTCTATATAATATTTTGCAACTCCTATTTCCTCCATATAATATAATTGGTCACACATATTCCGCCATATACAGTCATGGCCAAAAGTTTTGAGAATGATACAAATATTAATTTTAACAAAGTCTACTGCTTCAGTTTTTCTAATGGCAGTTTACATATACTCCAGAATGTCATAAATAGTGATCAGCTTAACAGCAATTACTTGCAAAGTCAATATTTGCCTAGAAAATGAACTTTAACCCCCAAAACACATTTCAACATCATTGCAGTCCTGCCTTAAAAGGAGCAGCTAACATCGTTTTACTGATTGTTCCATTAACACAGGTGTGGGTGTTGATGAGGACAGGGCTGGCGATCAATCAGTCATGATTAAGTAAGAATGACACCACTGGACACTTTAAAAGTAGGCTGGTGCTTGGTATCATTGTTTCTCTTCAGTTAACCATGGTTATCTCTAAAGAAACACGTGCAGCCATCATTGCACTGCACAAAAATGGCCTAACAGGGAAGAGTATCGCAGCTAGAAAGATTGCACCTCAGTCAACAATCTATCGCATTATCAAAAACTTCAAGGAGAGAGCTTCCATTGTTGTCAAAAAGGCTCCAGGGCGTCCAAGAAAGACCAGCAAGCACCAGGACCGTATCTTAAAACTGTTTCAGCTGCGGGATCGGACTACCAGCATTGCCGAGCTTGCTCAGGAATGGCAGCAGGCTGGTGTGAGTGCTTCTGCACGCACTGTGAGGCAGAGACTCTTTGAGCAAGGCCTGGTTTCAAGGAGGGCAGCAAAGAAGCCACTTCTCTCCAGAAAAAACATCAGGGACCGACTGATATTCTGCAAAAGGTACAGGGAGTGGACTGCTGAGGACTTGGGTAAAGTCATTTTCTCTGATGAATCCCCTTTTCGATTGTTTGGGACATCTGGAAAACAGCTTATTCGGAGAAGAAGAGGTGAGCGCTACCACCAGTCTTGTCTCATGCCAACTGTAAAGCATCCTGAAACCATTCATGTGTGGGGTTGCTTCTCAGCCAAGGGAATCGGCTCACTCAGAGTCTTGCCTAAAAACACAGCCATGAATAAAGAATGGTACCAGAATGTCCTCCAAGAGCAACTTCTCCCAACCGTCCAAGAGCAGTTTGGCACCCAACAATGCCTTTTCCAGCATGATGGAGCACCTTGCCATAAAGCAAAGGTGATAACTAAATGGCTCAGGGAACAAAACATAGAGATTTTGGGTCCATGGCCTGGAAACTCCCCAGATCTTAATCCCATTGAGAACTTGTGGTCAATCATCAAGAGACGGGTGGACAAACAAAAATAAAAAATTCTGCCAAAATGCAAGCATTGATTGTGCAAGAATGGACTGCCATCAGTCAGGATTTGGTCCAGAAGTTGATTGAGAGCATGCCAGGGAGAATTGCAGAGGTCCTGAAGAAGAAGGGTCAACACTGCAAATATTGACTTGCTGCATTAACTCATTCTAACTGTCAATATAACCTTTTGGTACTCATAATATGATTGCAATTATATTTCTGTATGTGATATAAACATCAGACAAACACAAATAAAAGCGAGAGGGCAGCAGATCATGTGAAAATATAATTTTGGTGTCATTCTCAAAACTTTTGGCCATGACTGTACTGTTGTACTATTCTGCCCCTATAGTCCTCTGTATAGTATAATGCACCTCATAGTCCACTTTATAGTATACTTCACACCCCATAGTCCTCCATATATTATAATGCACACCTTATAGTCCTCCATATAGTTTAATGCATACCTCATAGTCCTTTATATAATATAAAATACACTCTATAGTCCTCCATATACTATAAAGCACTCAATAGCCCTCCATGTATTATTATGCAGCATCCACAGTCCTCCATATATTATAATGCACCCCACATAGCCCTCCATATATTATAATGCCCCACTGCTTCCGCATTTCTGATCATGTGCAATGAGAAGCTCTAAAACTGGGACTCATACACTCAGCTTCAGAAGCTCAATTGTGAGGGGTACAAAGCCACTTACATGCACAAGCTTTGTATAGTGCTGCTGGGAAGCATGTTATTACACATAACATGATAACATGCTTAGTGGGCCGAATAGTCTGGAAATAATGCCTAATCGACTAGTCAAAGCCTTAACTTACATATCATAAATGGACTTTAGAAATACTTTTCCTAAAGATCTGTTTAGGTGATCTAAGTGCAAATAAATTACCGTATATACTCGCGTATAAGCCGAGTTTTTAGCCCAAAAATTGGGCTGAAAAGTCCCCCCCTCGGCTTATGCGCGAGTCATAGGGCGAGTACACAGGCCACCCGCCCGCCACCCCCATCAGTATCCAGGGCCCCCCCTTGCTGCCGCAAACCTGTAAAGTAAGATCATTATACTTATCCCTGTGGCCGCCGCCGCTGCTCTGCATCGCGCTCCTCCGGCTTCATCCGGCTTCCTCCTCTGGTGGGCACAGGCAATGACGTCATTTTCTGTGCACCAGAGGAGGAAGCCGGAAGAAGCCGGATGAAGCCGGAGGAGCGCGGTGCAGAGCAGCGGGCGGCCACAGGGATAAGTATAATGATCTTACTTTACAGGTTTGCGGCAGCAAGGGGGATACTGATGGGGAGGGCGCCTGTATACTGATGGGGGTGGGGGGCGGGCGGCCTGTATTCCTCTGGGGCTGCTGCTATATATACCTCTGGGGCTGCTGCTGTATATACCTCTGCGGCTGCTGCTGTATATACCTCTGGGGCTGCTGCTGTATATACCTCTGGGGCTGCTGCTATATATACCTCTGGGGCTGCTGCTGTATATACCTCTGGGGCTTCTGCTGTATATACCTCTGGGGCTGCTGCTATATATACCTCTGGGGCTGCTGCTGTATATACCTCTGGGGCTGCTGCTGTATATACCTCTGGGGCTGCTGCTGTATATAGCACTGGGGCTGCTGCTGTATATACCACTGGGGCTGCTGCTGTAACACTGCTGGGGCCTGTATATACCACTGGGGAGGCTGCTATATACAACACTGCTGGGGGCTGTATACCTGTGCTGGGGTCCACCCTCTGCTTATACACGAGTCAATAGGTTTTCCCAGGTTTTGGGGGCAAAAGTAGGGGGGTCGGCTTATACACCGGTTGGCTTATACACGAGTATATACGGTAAGAGACTGTTAAGCAGGGAATTTTGATATGTGCCCACAACTGTTGATGGTACTGGGGCAAGAAGGACCTTACAGGTTCCATTTAATGCAAATGAGAAGGCATACTGAATATGGAAGATCATTTTAGTATCTTATTAATTATTTGCATGCCCTTATTGTAATAAAAGCTCACATAGTAGTCAGGACAATCTTTGTGATCCGCTAAAAGGTTTGAGACTTGAGAAAGGCCCAAGAATATCCAATTAAGCCTCTTTTTCACTCGGAACATTTTAGAGCGCTGCCTTCTTTTGTTCTGTTGTAGCTAACAAATCAATAAATACATGAAGCCCTTGGTAAAAAAATAATAATCACTGTCTCTCTGCCTTAAATCCCAATCACCCAAGACTGAAAAAGACACAAATCAAGGCTGTAATAAACCAGTACAAAAGTGCAAAGAAAAGTAGAGAAGTTAAAAACTTAAAATCATTAAAGTAAAGTGAGAAGTTGTATGTTAGTTACTTCACAGAGTTTAGAAACTGCCTTGAAAACTGAAAAAGCTGCATCTGAGTCATTATAGGCTGGAAAATAATTAAGGATGGCAAAAACATATCTGCAAGGCTAAAGGGGACTTATTGTGCCATCATCATGACCTGAAGATCATTTTTAAGGCATACTGCCTTATGTTATTCTGTAATATGCGGCAATTCTGTGGTTCAATAAAAGATCAGAGAAAACTGTCATAAAACTTGACAGGCAGCCACAAACCAAGAGTAAGATGTTGCATCATGGGCTCAAGTAGTCGAATCTTAACTAGAAATGTGTGTATCAATTCTCTGAAGATCGACTTTGAGTCAAATCTTCTGAAATTCGAAGATCCCTTGGAATTTTAACTTTCTGCAAGTTGACATGTACATGCAAAATAAATTCTTTATATTAGTATAACATTTTCTATTTTCAGCCAAAAGTGTGAAATGTAATTTATTTCTATAGCTTACACTTGAGAATCCAATTTTAATTCAGTTAGATCTGACACTTGTTTTGGTCTAACTTTTGGTTTCTGAAGAGGCCATAGTGTCTTGAAACTTGCTTTGCTTTTTTACCATCTTTTCAGTTAGTCATTAAAAGATATCAACCACTGAGGACTTTCAGATTCTAATATATATATTTTTAATCCAAAAGTGATTCCAGTTTTTCTCAATCACATCAACTTATTAAACTACAGGACAGTCTCCCTCTATCCAAAATCACACCAAAATGTACATAGATTGGAAAACAATGCAAAAAAATAATTTACTGTAATGTTTATTTAAAGCTATTTGTTCATACGAAGGATATATTTTTAATGTAAGTCAAATTCTGTGCATGTACGGCAGTAAAGCTAGGTAGCAGTTAAGTTAAAAGCTTACTGTTACATTCACCTTGGCGGGAACCTGGGTAGTGGACTCTCTGAACCACAGATGGTGTGTGTAAGCTGACCCATGGACAGAAAGAGGCAGGAGAATGACTTGAATAAAAGAGCATTCTTTATTTGGTATACACCCAGAGGAGAGACCAAGATCTGGCAACAACAATGTATCTTAAGCAGAGCTTGCAGGCTGTCATAAGAAGTGTTAATTCCATTATTATTATCATACCCCCACTACTCATATCATATTCCATACAAAAATACTTTATACAAAAGATCTCTTATATACATTAATAGTAATAACACCAATAATATATCAAATAAAATGTAAATTTTTTTTTTATAAAGTTATATATTTGATAAATGCAAAAAAAAAAAGCCGCACTCACCGGAGATTAGGATCTTCAACTTCTTTTATTGTATGGTCCTTCAAAGTAAACGACCGCGAGAGGGCAGGCTGTCGTCCGGCGCCCCTGCACCCCCTCCCCTGCTGTAATGTTCATGACTGTTGTATGAACATATAATAAAAGAAGTTGAAGATCCTAATCTCCGGTGAGTGCGGCTTTTTTTCTGCATTTATTAATTGAATTACGCTATTGATAGCAAGCAACGCTGGAGCAGAAATCTGCAGTGAACTTTCACGAGAGTGATTGAGCCTTTCTTGTGTGCTATAGTGCTAAGTGCCCAGTGTTTTCTACAACATATTGAAAGATATATATTTAAAATAAAATATAGATGAAAAAAAAAAAAATATATATATACACACCCACCTATTGGACAATATGCACTGGCCCTTTAAATGTCAGCAAAATGCAGTTGGTGTCACCTAATTAAAGTCCTGGAATTACAACTCAGAAAGTGCAGACTCCAGAAAGAGAAGGTCGCAGGGGGAGACAGGAGGCAAAGCAGGATCAGGAAACTGGTGAGTTAGGGCCGCTTTACACTGCGGCGTGATTCGGTCCGCGGCTGTCTGGGTCATCCCGGACAGCCCCGGACCGGATCACGCCGCAGTGTGAAGCTGGCCTAACCTGTATAGGAGAAAGCACAGCAGGCTGGGCAGACCCAGTGGAGACCAGCATGACAATTAAGGTACCTTCACACACAGCAATATTGCTAGGCAATTTCACTGGCAATTTGCTTGTTGCAGTGAAGTCATGGACACATTGTTCCATTTGTACACAGCAACAAAATAGAACAATGTGTCCATGATTTCACTGCAACCAGCAAATTACTAGTGAAATTGCCTAGCAGTATTGCCGTGTGTGAAGGTACCTTTACACTTATAGCTTTTCCTGGAGTGTTCATACTGTGGACAATATCACCTGATGCTCCACCAATAATTAGCCATCATGTGCACATCATATGCACATCCCATTCACCCCTATAATAGTGCAGGAAAACTGACACTGGGATTTCAGCTGAGTGAGCTTCTGTGGTATATCTGATGGTAGACCAGAATACTCTATTTCATAGTTATTTTTCTTATTATATCTAGTAATGAGCAAGAACTAAAATGCTCAAATTCTTGATGCTCGAATTGAGCAGGCTGGATGCTCAGATGGGCTCACCTTAAGTAATGAGTATAATTGAAGTCAATGGGAAACTCATGCATTTTTCCAGAAGACTCTACCAGGAGAGGGGGAGACAGGAAAACCGCTGAAATAAATAGAAACAGTGCACAAATAGAATGGGTATATGCCTGTATGCATCTCTGGCTCCCAGATTGCTGCTGGGAATCATATTGTCATAGAATTATGGCACTTTTAACTTACAATATTACAAGGTGGCAACGCTGTAAAGAAAGCAAGTGCAAATAGGGTCTTATTGTTTAAAGGTTAGATGGCTTTGAAACCGTGATGGACACTGCTCACCTTGAAAAGTTGTGTAACACACAACCAGTATAGTATAAAATGGCATAAAATGGCGGCTGTTGCTGGACCCACACTTCCACGTGCAATGTGGTCAACAATCCAAAGATTCCCATGGACAATGTGCTGTCGGTCCGCGCTGCCACAGAAAAAAGTGTACACTCCCTGATGAAGGAGCATAGCAGGCTCTGAAATGCGTTGGATGAATCCAATAAATGTGATATAACTTGAAGCCTTCGACTACGTGTTGTCTGTGGCAGCGCGGAACGACAGCATCCTGGGAATCTCTGAATATTACAGAGTGGGCCATTTTATATGGATTTTTGCAATTGTGAGACAAAATGCGCCTAGGGTCTTATCTATAGGCAGAGTGGGGCATCCATCCGATGAAATCGGCTGACCTGTTTTGGTTGTGTGAACACACAACCAGTATTAGCGCTCTTACAGCTGCTGCTGGATCCACACCTCCACGTGCAATGTGGCAAACAATCTGAAAAAAGGACGAAGTGCCAGTTATCCGCGCTGCTGGATGGAAAAAACAGGACCCAAGAAGTCTGGTGCAATGGTGTAACTTTATTCTGACGTGTTTCAGAACAGCCTCTGCTCCTTCCTCAGGGATTGGGTCCTGTTTTTTCCATCCAGCAGCGCGGATCACCGGCACTTTGTCCTGTTTTCAGATTTTATATGGATACACCTAAATAAAATGGGAATGGTTGGTGATATCAACTTCCTGTTTGTGGCACATTAGTATATTAGGAGGGGGAAAACATTTCCAGATGGGTGGTGACCATGGCGACCATTTTGCAGTTGGCTATTTTGGATCCAGCTTTATTTTTTCAATGGGAAAGGGTCATGTGACACATCAAACCTATGGAGAATTTAATAAGAAAAACAATGTGTGCTTGGTTTTAACATAACTTTTTTCTTTCATGAGTTATTTACAAGTTTATGACAACTTATAAAATGTGTTCAAAGTGCTGCCCATTGTGTCAGATTGTCAATGCAACCCTCTTCTCCCACTCTTGACACACTGATAGCAACACCGCAGAAGAAATGCTAGCACAGGATTCCAGTATCTGTTGTTTCAGAAGCTGCACATCTCATATCTTCACAGTATAGACAATTGCCTTCAGATGAGTGTTGAGGCAAACTTTTTTGTGAATGGTGAAGTTAACAAACAAAGCCACCGCTATTGGTCTGACATTAACCCACAGTGGATAGATCTGTCCAAGATTGTTGGAACACAAAAATTGATCGTATGGTGTGGTATATGGGGTACAAAGATAGTGGGGCCATTCTTCATCAATGGAAACCTCAATGCACTGGATATCTGAATCATGTTGCAATTTCAGATATCCAGCGGTGCCATATTCCGCCGGGCAGGGCAGGCTCTGCTGCTGACATCACGCAATGACGCTCTGTGCAGCAGCGTGATTAACAGAGGAGGGTAGCACAGGAGGCGGCGGCATTCACATACAAGGGGCTAAATATACACAGGGAGGAGGGAGGACTGTACCAGCAGGGAAAACCTAGTAATAAGATCCCACCCATTAGACTACTTATCTGTAAGCTTTATAAAGTGTATTTCTCTTGGTGAAGTGAGGATAGAGCCATAGATGACCCCTTGCCTGAATGCAGCAGACATGCTGCATTCAGTGCTGCATTTACTTTGCCATGCAGCAGGGGGGTGACAGGTTCTCTTTCAACTGAATAACAATAATATGTATGGAAAAAAATATTTTTCTTAGCAATAAAATATATTAATATGATTTCTTATCTCTCCAAGGTGTGGAATAGTAATTAAATAAATGAAATAAAACTCAGGCTAATAAAATAAGAAATATCCTACTAAATCAAAGAGAAGCAACAACAAGATAAGGCATTAATGAGACTTTCTTTCAGATGATTCAGAGTCTGTAGAATTAAAACATTGACACAATATTTCCCAGTTTGTTACAACATAAAGCACCATGTCTAATTATGCCTCAAGCTAAGTGTCACCCTGTTTGTCTTTTTCTCTAATTATACCTTGTAATTTGTTACTTTTGAAATAGTAATTACATATTCTGTCCTATTGTTTACTTTGTATATTGGCAATAATAATAGTTATTAGAGATGTGTGTATGGTGGGTCACACACACAGATATTTTGCAGTATGTTCGCCAGATCTTGGTTGCAGTGAAATCATGGACAGATTGCTCCATTTTACACAGCCACAAAATGGAACCATGTGTCCATGATTTCACTGCAACAGAGATTGTGAACAATATCTGCCAGATATCTGTGTGTGTGACCAGCTAAAAGTAATGCCAAATTAGGTCATTTGCTTCATGCGGATTCAGCAAATTTGGAGGTAGCTGCCATTTCTGAAGTGGAAATGTACAAAATGTAGAATTCACCTGTTTAAGTGGTTTTCTTTTTATCAGAACTTCAATTAACAGAGAATTTTTTCTTCTTTAGTGTAATGTCACTTAAAACGCATTAGCAACAGTATTTCTATTCCCAAGATATGAAAAAAATGTGGAAATCCTTACATTCACCTCACTTCTCTCCTCTCAGGCCCCTTCACTGCTCATTACCATTCATCTGGTTCTCATATTATCTTGGGACAGTCAACAGCAGTGAGATTCCTATCCCTTGGTAACATCTCAGTGTGGGCTGCCACTTTTGTGTTGAGGTTACATTGAGAAGCTGAAGGGCATGAGAGAGAGCATGACAAGTAAGGATAACATTTTTATTTTTTAACATTTTGATGGCTTTTCATAATTCAAATTTTTCAGCCGATAGCAGCAATTTTTCAAAATCCTCATTGGAGCAAATTACCAAAAAATCTGCATTTTCGTGGATAAGAATATTGTACAACTCAAATAGAATTTAACTCCACTTGAATTTATTAGCTTATCTCTAATAAACGGTCACCAACTTGTTAATTTTTTTTTCAAATCCTTATACTCACTTTACCACTCACCTCTAAAGTGCCTCCTCTACTCACCATCACCAATCCGGTCCTAGCTATATCTTCTGATTCCCACTGCTTACGCTAAAATCCCTAGGCCTCTCACACTGAGCTGGGATTTGCATCCCTGATGAGGCTCAGGATAGTTCTATACATGCACGCAAGGTAATGGAGCTTGTCTTGATGTCATGACTTTTTAGTTTTTTGTGCACCTGTGCTAAACCTCTCTGGGCTTCATTAAAGTCGGAGGTCCTCAGCTCAAGGTGAGTGGCCCAGGGAATTCAGGGCAAGTTTCGTAGACGCAAGTTGTCTTCAGAGTGTTCCGTGTTTCTGGTCATGCGGACTATGAAGCCAGGATATCTGCACCAAGCTGTATAGTTCACATGACTTGAAACAGCGCATTCAAATCATGCACGGTAAGCCTCTGTGAAGCCGGGGGTTCATTCGCCTAGCAAAAGAGCCGCTCAATGGTGAGGTAATTCACAGACGCGTGATGCTATGCATAGCATGTTACCACACCCACAGGGGTGGAATAACATGCAATATGGGCTGGCTAGTCTTGGGAACTAATGTCCCGTTGACCTGTTGCTGCCACGTTAGCACATCATAAATGATTTTCATAAATATTTTTTCTAAAGAACGGTTTATGTATGCTACTAGGTGCTGGAAATATTAGAAAGGGATTTCAGATATGCACCCATAATTGCTCGTGGTTCTGGGTGTACAGGGGACCTGACAGGTTCTCTTTAATGATATATATGATTAGTTTTACTAATACAATAGCTACTCTATAGATACTACACATGCTGCAATTTGGAGCTCTGTACAGTGAATTATTACAAAGTATTAACCTTTAAAGCTTTGCTAATGCGGTGGAGCAAGTCACAATTTTCTGTTTCCAAATGGACGGTGTGTCGTGATCCGCATTGCTGGCTCAGTTGTGGTACCCACAACCGATATATGTATGTAATTAAATTTATAAAGTTCTGGGAGGAGGTGGAAGCACTTATGACCTTACAATGCCGGCAGGAGCTGATTGCAGTTGCACACTTCATTGGCTTTAGCAGGGAGCTGTAGAATGCAGCAGCTCCTCCCACACAGTGCTCTCACATGCTGGCAATGTTGCACATCGGACATGCTTATGCTGGCATCCAGTCCTGTAAGCGGCGTGCGGTGATGACATCACTATGCAAAGAACAGCGGGGATAGCTCCGGCTGCAGGGAGTGATGGAGAAAGATGAGTACGACATCACCGGGATAGTCACTAGTTTCCATGCAATGAAAGTGTGGAAAGCACTGACTATTCACACAGCTGCTGGGCTGTGGACCATATGCTACTGTCATATGTGCTGCTCCCCTGCCGGTGATTGACAGCGGGATGCAGTCCATATTACATGAGCATAATGAGCGGCCTCACGTGACCACAGCCCACAGCTGCAGCCTGCTTCTGGCCCTTTCCAGACCCCAGACACCACTTCACACTCCACCCTCCCCCACTGCACAACAGATTCAGATAATAAGACGCACACCCCCAATTTCCCCCAAAATTTGGGGGAACAAAAGTGCATTTTATAATCCAACAAATATGGTAAATTCAAATTATGGGCTACATTGTTGCAAGAAATAATCCCCACATCTTTACTGCAATGAATCTTCAGAGCCATCTGCATTTTTATATTAGCGCTCCACTTCACTAAGATGCCAATTACTGGCAAATTGAATCAATAAACTAAAATAGGAAAAATAGACAGAAATGATGAACCAACTTATTTGAAAAACCATTAGCCAATACATTTTTAAAAAAATAATTTAGTCAAGTAGGAAATATATATCATATTTACAGCCATAACCTATTTTTACTTGTTAGTGAGTCTGTTTCAAGAAAATATTTCTGTATTTTAGTTTTCAATGTAGAGTAAAAATAGTTTCGCTAACTGAATGACCTCAGAGACATAGCCCTGTGTGCACTGCTGGCGCTGTGAACTAAATGAACACTTTATTATTTCCAACATATAGTCCTTAATATTTCCCTATTTATGTTGTTTTTGTGTCTCATTTAACATTACCGCTTTGAATGCTTTGTAACTTGTTTTATAATTAATTTGAATCCCACTGGGTCTTTTGTAGATAATTATTCACACACGGAATAAAAGTTCATGTGAAATTGACAATAGATGTTAGCCACTAAATACTGTAAAAAAAATCCTTTCCTGAATTTACGTTACAGTGAATTAAACGAAATGCAATCATTAAAGTCAGCAGGTCTACTGGATAGAGGTTCAGAATAGGATACCATTCTACAGGAGATGTGGGCGACCACTTTGGAACAGACGAGAACTCCGAATTACTCATTTTGCTTAGTCACAGGACTGTTTTGTGCTAATTCATACCTCTCAAAACTATACTTATGATTACTATTCCTTTTTATTAAATTTTATAAAAATGTTTTGAAAGAAAAAAAACAAACTTGAAAAAGAAAATAATCAGCAAATCCTATGAAACGACCAACCAAAATAAATGCTAAATTGTGGACTAATGCGTTCTGTACCAACTAATAGAGCCAAGCAGATATGGGAACATTGGCAACTTGCAATTAGATTTCAGCTGTATAACAGTATTTTAATATTAGAAAGCTAAAATAAATAAAGCCTTGGAAATTTTCAAGGAATTGTTTGACTATTTTAATATGCTTTTTATCTTTGCACTCAATGATTGAAGACTGAATCTCTAGCAGACCTCATTATGACTCCGCTATGTATTTAACAAGCTCCCTACTCTAATGATTGGCCTTGTGGTATTTGTTCTTGTTGAGGATGATTAAAGGAAAATTTGTATTTTCTCTTTACAGAAAGAAATCAAATATAATTTCATTTTGCAACATCAAAATATTGTTCCAAGTATTTAGAGAACTATTAAAGCAAAGAGCTGTATCTTTATTGCACCAACAAATACACAAATACACAGGTGACTACCATGGCAAGTGCACACAATTTCTAAGGAAGTCATTTAAAGAAATGTTTTCAGGACTTCTGTACAAAAATAAAATGTGATATTAATTTGGGTGTCTGGTTTTGTATGAAATTTTTTTTTACTGTCAATGACTAGTGATGAGTGAGTACCATAATATTCGTAATCGCTTTACTCATTACGAGTAGTTCTGAATAGCGAGTGCAATGTAACTTAAAGGGAAATGAGAGTAATTTTCTGCTGGACCCTACAAAGGGCGGCTTCACACTGCGGTCAGGTCTGGTTCGGGGCTGTAAGGGATGAACCTCACAGCCCCAGACCGGATCTGAACACAGAACCAGAGGGCAATCTGGCCCCATAGACTCCCATGTTAGGGAGTGCCGGATTGCCACGGATCCTCCCGGACAGATGGAAACCGGATGGCAGATAGCTGCCATCCAGCTCCATCCGGCCCCACAGGACACTATGGGGCCAAAATCCTGTCCGGGGCTGTCCGGTTTACACTGGACAGCCCCGGACTAGACCTTACCGCAGTGTGAAGCCGCCCTTTGTAGGGTCCAGCAGAAAATTACTCTCATTTCCCTTTAAGTTACATTAAGGCTAGGGTCACATTAGCGTTGTACCACTAGCCTGCCGGATTCCGGTTTCAACTTAGCAATTTTTCCATCACCGCATAGCGTTACCGCTATGCGGTGCTGGAAAACGCTGCCCTTAGTTACCCGGTGTTTACCTGCACGACCTAGGTGCCCAGGGAAGGAGGAATAACTATATATAAAGCTTAACCTGGCACTCTACTTAAAAAAGCAAGAGAGGGTTGATCCTTTTGGTGTTTTTTTATTTGTGGAGTTTGTGAAAGTTCATCAATCATCAAACGTTTCGGCTCATGCAAGAGCCTTCATCAAGTGATTCTTGTATGCAGTAGTGGGAGTGTTACTCCACTGTTTAGCTCAGTTAGATAGGTGTATGTTGCCCATGGAGGCCTCTGTTTGATAGGGAATGCAGTCCGAGATCCAAATTAGTGGATACACAGACGTGATCTGGCTGAGCGTATGGGGGTCCATACATCAAGGTCCATCACATGGTTAGCAGAAAGGCAGTTTTATGGCTCCTGTCCTTGTGTTGAAGTTTTGTGCATCATGCAGTCATGCTGGAGGGCTGGTGGCAGGAGCCCTCCAGCATGACTGCATGATGCACAAAACTTCAACACAAGGACAGGAGCCATAAAACTGCCTTTCTGCTAACCATGTGATGGACCTTGATGTATGGACCCCCATACGCTCAGCCAGATCACGTCTGTGTATCCACTAATTTGGATCTCGGACTGCATTCCCTATCAAACAGAGGCCTCCATGGGCAACATACACCTATCTAACTGAGCTAAACAGTGGAGTAACACTCCCACTACTGCATACAAGAATCACTTGATGAAGGCTCTTGCATGAGCCGAAACGTTTGATGATTGATGAACTTTCACAAACTCCACAAATAAAAAAACACCAAAAGGATCAACCCTCTCTTGCTTTTTTAAGTAGAGTGCCAGGTTAAGCTTTATATATACCTGCACGACCTGTCACACAGGCAGCGGCTCGGAGGGCGGTTTACAGCGCCGCACAGGAAACGTTGCAGACACGGTTTCCTGTGCGGCGCTGTCAAACGCCCTCCGAGCCGCTGCCTGTGTGACAGGTCGTGCAGGTAAACACCGGGTAACTAAGGGCAGCGTTTTCCAGCACCGCATAGCGGTAACGCTATGCGGTGATGGAAAAATTGCTAAGTTGAAACCGGAATCCGGCAGGCCAGGGTCCAAGCGCAAATGTGACCCTGGCCTAAGTTACATAAGTGGGAAAGTGATGAAACAGAATGGGAAGAGCCTGGAGAATATGCCTGCATGCATTTCTGACTCACACATGGTTTGTGGGAATAGCTTTGTCACAGGATTACGCCACTGTTAAGGCCGCTTTACACACACAGATATCTGTGACCAACTTCTGAACAGATCTCTGGTTGCAGTGAAATCATGGACACATTGTTCCATTTGTACACAGCAACAAGATGGAACAATGTGTCCATGATTTCACTGCAACCAGAGATCTGTTCAGAAGTTGGACACAGATATCTGTGTATGTAACGTGGACTTTACTGATACACAAGAACAATTATGGCCTTGTTCATACATACCATGCGTTTTTCCCTTAAATTCACTTTTGGGATCATTTTAGGCTTTTTTTTTCTAAGTCCAAAAACGCTTATGCGTTAACGCATGGTGCACTTAAGTGTAGCTGCGTTTTTTAACAACAAATGCGTTTTTGTTCAGCATCCCAAAAAACACTGCATGCTGCATTTTTTGGGTGCTGTAAAAAAACGCATGCATTTTTTTAACATGGGACCCTATGGGAAACACATGCATTAACGCACATCTAGGCACCTGCGTTAACACAAGCATTAACGCATATGCGTTTTTAATGAAAAAATGACTAAAACGTTCAGGACCTATTGGCACCCTTAGAAAAATGGATCCGATTTTCTAAGGGCTAAAAAAACGGAATGGTATGTGTGAACAAGGCCAACCAAACCTACCCTAAATCGCATTGAACATGCCAAAAGGGTTCAGGAACAGATTTTCCTGCGTAATCACTTGCATACAAGGCTAAATAAACCAGAAAAACAAAAAAATATTGCTTTTAGCGTTTGTTCACGTGTACTCTTGTGGCTTTTTTTTGCCTTTTACAATTGGGAGGGCCCTGACTTATACACTTTGTAGGTTCCTTTGTCATAAATCATATTTAGTTAGCTATTCCCCAGCACTTTACAAAGCCAGCTGCAATGTACCAGTAGGTATGTTGATCTTTAACCTCAGATGCCTCAGGTGGCCCTGTAACATATGTTTTGAAGGGACCGCACTTACTTAGACATTTGGGCGGTCCCTTCCTCATTGACACTGTGATAGTGGACTACTTATTCCGTAGCAGTTTACAATGTGCCCATTGTAACGTTGGGCTTTACCCTCCTCCTCACACACCAAAATTATGAAAAACACATGCAATAGTGAAATGTTTAAATAAAAGAAATTAAATTATACACCAGAATTAAAACTCCAAAGAGTATTTAATAATGACATGATATAATTATACCATGTTATGAAGGTGAATGTGAGTTCTTCTAAGTAAAATATAAACCTAAAGTTTAAATTAAAAAAATATTTTTATTGAATATATAAAAAGTTGTAATTATGGTGTTTCAATTATTCTTGCAATTTTTCTAATTTCTTATTTCAACATTATGAAAAAAAATTATAAACAGGTGAAAACACAATACAAGCATTTGTAAATGAATATAATGTGTTCGATGAAATGGAAAACGTTCTTACAAGGCAACATAATGCACCAGCTGCAAATTGAAAAACCTTGTTGAAGTACCCTATGCCATAAATGTATCAGATATATGTACTATTGAAACGCACAGAGTTGACACTACAGTATGTTTTCAATATTGTTATTAAATTACTCAAATTAACATGACATTCATATAATACTGCTCTTTAAAACACAGTTTAGCATTATCAAAAAGCCGCATGATTGCACGCTCGACTTCAGACATAGCTTCCAGAAGGTTACAACATCTCATTTACCATGCTGTTCTGGCGGCTTTTTGAAGAGGATTATTTCTGCACAGAAAAAAGGAAGGAAAAAATTTTGCCTCATATGAGACCATGGTGAGTTAGTTACAAGGTATAGCAAGCTAGCAAACAACTGCACACTTTCACAGTAAAACACTAGCGGTTATTTGATACATACTCTATATTCACTTTTATACATTTTTTACACTTTGTGTAAGTGTGAGGGTCCCGTCACACGAGGTGAGATATCTCCGGCGACGGGCGGGAGAGCGCACATTTTTGGTACCCGCCAGCATCTTTGTCGCATGTTTACATGCGGCGATGCCTCCGGCGACTCATCAGCGATCTTACAGGTGCCATCGCTGCTGGGGTGTCCAAAAACCCCAGCGGCAATTCTGTGACATGGGAGCCTGTAAGATCGTCGTCCCGCTGTTACATGGGGCGATGTGTACACATCACCCCAGAGTGCTCGCCTGGTTTCAGTGCACTTCTGAGAAACCAGTCGACCACTCAAAGGCTTCGCCATCGCCTAATTACATTAGGCGATGCACTGGCCATGTCGGTGGTGATAGGCCTCGCCCCTGCATCATCTATAAAATCACCGACGATATATCCTCGTGTGACGGTACCCTTAGGGTACCGTTAAGGTACCTTCACACACAGCAATATTGCTAGGCAATTTCACTGGCAATTTGTTGGTTGCAGTGAAATCATGGACACATTGTTCTATTTTGTTGCTGTGTACAAATGGAACGATGTGTTCATGATTTCACTGCAACCAGCAAATTGCCAGTGAAATTGCCTAGCAATATTGCTGTGTGTGAAGGTACCTTTACATGTTGCAACATTGCATTCAATTTCACTTGCAATTTGCTGGTTGCAGTGAAATCATGGAGACATTGTTCCATTTGTACACAGCAACAAAATAGAACAATGTGTCCATGATTTCACTGCAACCAGCAAATTGCCAGTGAAATTGCATGCAATGTTGCGACATGCAATGGTACTCTTACAGATGAATCTGATACACAATTGCATCATAAATAGTTGAACAATGTTAAACAAAAATTGTACAAAAAAATTTTTTGTTATAGTGTAACAAAATATATTTTCTTAAATGTAATCCATTAGGTGTACGTGAATTCAACTGAAATATCCACCAAGCTTCTCTGTGCCGCAGTGTTTTCTCAACATCCCCTCCTCTCCTTAAGCGTGCTAGTGTTTCCCTTATAATACATTTTTAAAAAGTGTTATGCAGCTTGTGACATATGTGAAGATAGATTATTTTTCTTAATGTCATTGAGATGTTCTGTGAATCTTACATATGCATGTCTCTTTGTACTCCCAATATACTTTATTTTACACTGTGTACATTTAGATATACAGATTGCAAAAGAACCGATTTTAAAATGTTCCTTATTATTCGCATCTCCAAATGAATCTAAGTTTTTAGCATAAGAAATACTTTAGTGGTGATCTTATTATAATGTATAAATATATGAGGGGACAGTACAGAGAACTTTCTAATGATCTCTTTACTCTTAGGCCTGAGACGGGGACAAGGGGGCATCCTCTACGTCTGGAGGGAAGAAGGTTTAATCATAATCACAGACGTGGATTCTTTACTGTAAGAGCAGTGAGACTATGGAACTCTCTGCCACATGATGTTGTAATGAGTGACTCACTACTAACATTTAACAAGGGCCTGGATGCCTTTCTTGAAATACTATAATATTATCAGTTATATATACTAGATTCTTTGATAGGGCGTTGATCCAGGGAGCTAGTCTGATTGCTGTATCTGGAGTCAGGAAGGAATTTTTTCCCCCAATGTGGAGCTTAGTGTTGCCACATGGTTTTTTTTGCCTTCCTCTGGATCAACATGTTAGGCTATGGGTTGAACTAGATGGACTTAAGGTCTTCCTTCAACCTTAAATACTATGTTACTATAATTTACAGTTTCTCCTGCCACACTTGTAAAATCCTTTGAAGGAAAGCCACTGCCCATGCATGTTATTACTCTCAGATTTTAATAGGTTTGGTGATGAAATGTCACCCAGTGACTTAGGCTGGCGTCACACTGCAGTTTTTTCACTGATCAGTGTCCATCCAGTTTGTGTG
The DNA here is from genome assembly GCA_033576535.1 of Allobates femoralis. Taxonomy (NCBI): domain Eukaryota; kingdom Metazoa; phylum Chordata; class Amphibia; order Anura; family Aromobatidae; genus Allobates; species Allobates femoralis. The sequence goes on along the minus strand of JARQOC010000003.1, from coordinate 256,955,667 downwards.
CCAAAACCCAGAGAAAAACCAGGAGAGGAACTTGCAGAGAAAAACTATAATTGAAAGATTGACACTCCTGGTTTTGGCACACAAACACTGATGGACACTGATCAGTAAAAAAACTGCAGTGTGAAGCCAGCCTTAGCCCTTCATGCCACCACCCTACAGTTGTTATTCAGCACACTATACAATTCTTTATCTTCTGTTAGTATAGATAAATTATCAAAAAAATGTATACTATGAAACTGCTTATTATAAGTCAAAACTAATGTGAATAGTGTTCCTTTTACATTTTTTTGTGTGATTCATCAATTTTGGTATGTGGTTTGTATCTTTCTATTTTGTTGTGCACTACTTGTCTACCCTTTTTAATCATGCACTCCTTGTAGCCTCTTTTATGCAATCTATTGTCAAGGATGGTATTTTCCTTTTCCAGTACATTTTCCGTATTGCAATTTCGCTGAGCCCTCACATACTGTATTCTCCTATTGGGATAGCTCTAATTGTTTGTGAGGGATGATGGCTGCTGGCATGTAAAATGGTATTTCCAGCTACTTCTTTCCTATATGTGCATGTTTTAACCCTAGAGAATGCGATACCCTCCAATGTAAGATCCAAAAATTGTACAGTATTTGGATTATTGGATAGTTTAAATAGCAAATTGAAAATATTGTTATTAATGTACTCAACAAAATCAAAACACATGGTGGCCAAGCACCCCAGTAGGATGGCGGCACTCCAGGGTACCAAATCTGTGTCTGTGGGTCAAAACCCTGCCATATATCTAAAGGGTTGAGAATGCGCAAATAGGGTCTTATCTTTTTTAGACAGATGTATGATGTGAATATTGGTATTGCTCACCTGATGTGGTTGTGTAGCACACAACCAGCGTAATCGCTCAGAAAAAACAGCTGCTGCAGGGACCGTACTTACACAGGATGCGGTGCTCAAATCACAAGGTTATTCGGACGAAGTACCTTTATGTCCGCGCTGCTGTCAGACCGGTATACCAATGACACTGGACATCTAGGTATTGGAGATATAGATTTATTTCCTTATTTCCAACGCGTTTCGGAGCCACGTGCCGAGCTCCTTCCTCAGGGAACACCCTGCCATGTCACCTGTGCTTTGTCCTTGATAATCTGCTGCCTGTGAAACTCATACCTCATGCCCACAAAGTGCATTAGCACAGAGAAAGCAAACATCAACCTCATCAACTTAGTTGTCCAAGCAAAACATCAAGTTGTCCATACCAGAGAGCTTAGAAAGGATGCTTAATTAACCAGCTACATACCCACAGGCACAAATACTAAAATTGCACATAGCCAAATTGCTATCTGTGAAGACTACATGTGCGTACGTGAAACATATATCAGCCGTGCTGTCACCAACACCGTAGCAAAGAAGGTCGACATAACAACAGACACATGAAGAAGCTGTTGTGGACAGTCAGAATGAAACATTTTTGTGATGGCACACAGGATGAACCTGGTGGAAGGTGGGACAGAATGACAGCATGGGACATCACACATCCTACACATGCCAAGAGTAGTTGGCCCAGCTTCCATCATGGTTTCCATCTACTCATATGCCAGTTTCTGTCTCTCCATTTCCTCCTCATGCTCCTCATTCTCCATGTCATTCTGCAGCCCTCAAATCAATTGTTCAGAGGGCCTCCAAACATGAATTTGTTGAGGGCCCAGAGGTGGCCCTGTAACATATGTTTGGGAGGGCCCTCCTCTATTGATTTGGGAGGTCCCTGTATACAATTTGGAGGGCCCTCTTTTATACATTTGTGAGGGCCCTCCTCTCTTCATTTGGTGCTGAAACCACTGCTTTAAGAATAACAGCATTATCAAAGCCATGGTTGTTGGCACTGAAGGTCATCTCATCTGTACATTAGGGAGGTCCCTATTTTATACATTTGCGAGGGCCCTCATGTATACATTTGTGAGGGCTCTCCTCTATACATTTGGGAGGGCCCTCATCTATGGGCCTGCTCGTGTATGCGATAATGGCAGTAGGCTGGTGGTGGATTTAAAAGAAAATAAGCTGCTACACGTGCCATGCATGGCTCAAAAATTTAAGCTAGTTGTTCAGAAATGATAAAAAACATACCTGACTTGCCGTACATAAATAAGAAGGTGTGCCGTATTATTGCCCATTTACGTCATTCGTCTACCGCTGTTACTGGTCTTGCGGTGCTGCAAAACTGCTTTAATTTGACAAATTAACAAATAATTTGCACAAAAATAAAGAGAGTGTGGTTTTGTGTAGGAGCACTAAGGAGACCGGATTTAAGCTTAGGAAATCAGTTTAGTAGTACAAACCTTTAATAAGATCTCTCTAATCGCCACAACATGTTTCAACAGCAAGTGCCATCTTCATCATGTGGACTAAAGAGATCAGTAGAAGTAGCATATAAATGCAGTAGTGAACCAATCATAAAACAGTGTCAATTAACATAAAACCAAAGATAGACACACTATCTAACACCATAGTAAATGGGGCTAATGCATTTTTATCTAGCACCACTGGCAAAATGCATTCCATCAACCAGCGCTTGAATTGCAGTTTAGTTACGTGGTGTATCTTTTGGAATGCACATGCAGTCTGCAATATGTAGGGTGCACGGTGCAGACCATGCATGCACGTTTAAATAAACACAGACAGAACATTTGTAATGGGTATATGCTTCATATTGTTTCTAAAACAAATAGAGACTATAGAGGGCTCAACGTATAAGGATGGGTGCACCAATAAAAATAGCCAACTGTAGAAGTGTAGATTGGGCACACCAGAAGTGATTAATGCAAGTCCACAAGTAGATCAAGGTGCAAAAAACAATGTTACTTTATTAGGTCACACAGTACACAGACCAACGTTTCGGCCAGCAGGCCTTCATCAGGGTACCATAGTAGTACTGGTGATGGGTCAAAGGTTAATCAAAGAGGATCTATCAGAGGATCGATGCTCCAGAAGTCTTAGAAAGCCTAACAAGGGGCTTGGGCACATCTAAATAGGAGTTGAGACAAAGCTCAGAGGTATATGGAACCTTGTGTGCGTTCCTGCTGGGTGTGAGGAGATGTGTGGAATTATATCCAATTTGACTTTAGGACAATTCTTTTTGTGTTTTTTCATTGAAGACAAATTAAATGAAGATAATAATACCAAAAAATTTGTGATTGCAATCATTTTCAGGAAGAAACTGAGTATTATCTGACAGAATTATAGGGATGTCAATACTTTTGGCCACAACTGTATAGGTTCATCTTCAAGTAAAAGGTGATACAATAGATCACCATTTGGGAGACTTAACCCTTTACGGGTAATTATAGTCAGAAATGGCTTCTAAGGTTTTTTCTTTTATCTGATTTAGTATAGATATAGCTGCTGAAGCAAAAGAAAACAAATTACAGGAAACATCTATAAGTAATTTGCTCATTCATGCCATCAGGTTGTATGCAATGAAAATTGTATAGGGCTCACAACATTAATAGCAAGAGTAGCCCATATAATTACTAGTGGTAGCCCATAACATTTCAGAGGCAAGAGATGACTGGTTTCACCTTTGTGATATTGGGCATGCTTCCCTAAGTGTATAAAATTTTTTGGGCATATATAGGGTCATCTTCAAGTAAAAGGTGATACAATATAGATCACCATTTGGGAGACTTAACCCTTTACGGGTAATTATAGTCAGAAATGGCTTCTAGGGAATTTCTTTTATCTGATTTAGTATAGACATAGCTGCTGAAGCAAAAGAAAACAAATTACAGGAAACATCTATAAGTAATTTGCTCATTCATGCCATCAGGTTGTATGCAATGAAAATTGTATATCCATCTACTTTCTTTTTGTAATAGCTTTTTATTGATATTTCCCTGTCTAGGGGAGGGGGGACAACTTCCAGGACTCTAAATTTTAAAGTTTTGGGGTCACCGTCATGAAAGGAATATACGTGTCGGGAAACTGGGGTGTCTCAAAAATTTCGTATATCCCTCAAATGTTCACCAATACGTCTCCTAAACTCTCTAATTGTCTTCCCAACGTAATTTAAAGGAGAACTACACGTGATCAAATAAATCACACCCTTAGTGCTGCAGTTCGCGAAACTACGCATTTTGTAGCTTTTTCCCGTTACAGCGCAGAGTGATTCTTTGCTAGGTGCTATCAAAGGACACACCGTACAATGACCACACCTATAAGTTCCCGTGGTCCTCCTCTCCTCCAACCATGTTCTTTTCGCCAAAGGTGGTTGAAAAAAACTACCGTATGTACTAGGCGATCGCCAATGGATCTCCCTTTTCAAAAGGAAATATGGCAAGATTAGGTTGCAAATGTTAGGGTCTGCTCTTAAGATATCCCAATGTTTCCTGAATATATTTGTAATCTCAACATTCCTGGCATCAAACGTCCCTATAATTCTGTTTTTTTTATCTGTTTTGTTTTTTTTAAGTGTTAGAAGAGAATCTCTTGCACAGCTTAAGGCATTTTTATAGGCTTTCTTTGGGGTATCTTGTGGATAACCCCTATCCAAAAAACATCTCTCCAAATCTTTTGCCTGGATGTGAAAAGTATTTATATCTGACTAATGGGGATAGGTTCTCCTATCATCTCATATAGAAGGTGTAATAATTTAAACAGGATCAGCACCAACAAAAATAAAACGTGGCTAGAGGAAAGGAGACCAAAAGGAAATTTTAGATGCAGAAACTGCAATTTTTGCCAAAACCATGAAATTAGTAATCCGATCAAAATAGGGGATAGACTTCATAGAGTAACTTCCTTTATCGGATGTAAAACCACATGGGTAGTTTATGCAATTTTCTGCCCATGTCGGCGCTTTTACATTGGTAAGACAATAAGGGAGCTCTGTAAAAGATTCAAGGAACACCATAGATCAGTAAGGACAGGTATTGGAAGTCCGAGGCCGATACAACACGTGAATGAAGTACATAATGGTAATGCAGACGTATTAATATTTGCAGGACTTGAACATATTGTACCTTCTGTTAGAGGTAGTAACACACATAAATTGCTTCTACAAAGATAAAGTAGGTGGATAGTTGAGACTAAAGCGTGTGGCCCCTTAGGGTTAAATGAAAAAAATGATTTAGCAGTATTCCTGTAAATCTGTGTATATATAAGGTTTATGACCGTTAGGGTTAATTGAAATAATGGCTTTAAGGTACTCCTGCAGTTATTTACACGTTGGTAGGAATCACAGAGTACTTATTAATAAATGTTAGAATATGTAAGGATTACTAGGATGGTACTATACTTAAGGAATAAATTGAGGTAAAAAGTACAGACTAAGTAACCATAGATTATACTGCATGGCTATAATCAAAGAAAATATCCCGCTTTGCTATAATCAAATAGCGTTTCTGCAAATAAGAGGTCGCGTATAATAGAGGTTTTAACGATAGACCTTAGGTTAAAGTGCCGGTCATTTAGACTGAATACGGTAAGAACCTAGGCAACGCGACGCTCAGGAAGGCTGTTACCTGCTTTTAGATGCTATACAGGAGAAACAGAATGTAATGATATATCTAGTGTAGTAAGAAGTGTAGTTGATTCAGTTCGTTATAACACCCCATTTTTGTGATATTTTGATATCCTTGATGCATGTTTTAATTGTATGACACATCTTGTTTAACTATAGCGGTAGTGACGTCATGTGCCGTTTGATAAAGCTCCGGACATGATGACAGACGCTATAGAGGACCCGTGGAAGCGGTACCCGAACGCGAAACGGCGAGCCGTCGTCCGCCGCCCCTGCACCCCCTCCCTTGCTGTATTGTTCAAGACTTTTAGAATGAACATGAAATAAATTTATCAAGATCCATTACCGGTGAGTGCGGACATCTTTTCTATTTTATGCTATATGTATTTATATCTAAGCAATTGCGCCTTAATCTGAGATATTGCCCTTTTGGAATACCTCTCCTCAACGGGGCTGGGTGGTGGCTAGTGCAGTGGAGTAAGTTATTTGTTGCTTTGGATTTTCGATGGACCCTCGTACAGATCCCTCTCCTAGAATCTCTCGATAACTGGACATCTAGGAAGGCCAATTCGTTATAATTGATTTCAAAAGTAAAGAAAAGACTAATGTTATTTGAATTAAGTTCCTTAACAAATTCCCCAAAGGACCCTACTGACCCATTCCACAGGATAAGCACATCGTCCACATATAGACCCCAAAAGAGGATCTTCTCTGTCCAACCAAACATGGATTCATCAAACACCATTGTGTCCTCCCACCAACCCAGGAGCAAATTAGCGTACGAGGGAGCACAAGGGCTCCCCATCGCAGTACCCCTGAGTTGGTGGTAGTTCTTCCGGTTAAACAGAAAATAATTATGATGTATGAGTTGTGATTTATCAAAAGACTGCCTCTTGTTCTTAGGAAGTGTTCAACCGCTTTAAGACCTATGTCGTGATGTATGGAACTATACAAAGCTTCCACATCAATAGATGCAAAAAATACTTTCTTCCATAGTTATACCATCCAGTTTCCTAATGAGGTCACTGGTATCACAAACATAAAACTGCAGCACTAAGGGTGTGATTTATTTGATCATGTGTAGTTCTCCTTTAAATTACGTTGGGAAGACAATTAGACAGTTTAGGAGACGTATTGGTGAACATTTGGGGGATATACGAAATTTTTGAGACACCCCAGTTTCCCGACACGTATATTCCTTTCATGACGGTGACCCCAAAACTTTAAAATTTATAGTCCTGGAAGTTGTCCCCCCTCCCCTAGACAGGGAAATATCAATAAAAAGCTATTACAAAAAGAAAGTAGATGGATATACAATTTTCATTGCATACAACCTGATGGCATGAATGAGCAAATTACTTATAGATGTTTCCTGTAATTTGTTTTCTTTTGCTTCAGCAGCTATGTCTATACTAAATCAGATAAAAGAAATTCCCTAGAAGCCATTTCTGACTATAATTACCCGTAAAGGGTTAAGTCTCCCAAATGGTGATCTATATTGTATCACCTTTTACTTGAAGATGAACCTATATATGCCCAAAAAATTTTATACACTTAGGGAAGCATGCCCAATATCACAAAGGTGAAACCAGTCATCTCTTGCCTCTGAAAAGTTATGGGCTACCACTAGTAATTATATGGGCTACTCTTGCTATTAATGTTGTGAGCCCTCATGGTTATATTATGTGAATTGTCCATTGTACCTTTAAATACTGTGACATATTCTTACATGATTATTTGTACACTTTTCAATATGTGTGGAGAGCGCATGCTTAGAATCGCTGCTATCAGCGGAGCATGCGAGCCCTTTACTTCCGGATCCTGTTTACGTTCCAAATAATCGGGTGGAACGCAAACGTCATTTCCGGTTCCAGAATAACGCAGAATTGACTGCATCACGCCCCTTGAGGAGGACGTGAACAGCATTTTGAAATAGTGGGAGATTATTACAATCCCTGCAGTCCCACTGATTAGTGGGTTATTAGATCTGCCTATAATTAGACACAGGTGCCTATTTAGTGTCTGGGATTAATTAAGGAGATTGAGAGGGCCTCCAATTCACTCCTACAGTGGGGCCACATTGTTGAAGTCCACATGACATGTAAGTACTGATGGTTATTTGGTGGTGTCAGTGTTGTTAAATCTCTTTGTATACTAATCCTTGTAGTTATCAATTTTTTCTAAGGATTATAACTTCTTTAGGAAGCTAGTACTTGATATATTATATTATTAAAAGAAAACTTCCTTTTTACAGGGCCAATAAAACAGTGGATATATATATTTAATACTGCCTAACCACTGACTAACAGGCCCTCTTATACTAAAGAGGTTTATCAGCTACTAGATGGCGGCCCGATTCTAAAGAATCGGGTAGTCTAGAATCCATATATAGTTTATTTACTAATAGTTAGGGGAGTGCGGTGAAATGAATTGTGTGTATACAGGTGGCTCAGTGGGTAGCAGAGTATACGGTGGCTCAGTGGTTAGCACTGCGTGGTAGCTCAGTGGTTAGCAGTGTGCGGTGGCTCAGTGGTTAGCACTGCGTGGTGGCTCAGTGGTTAGCAGTGTGCGGTGGCTCAGTGGTTAGCACTGCGCGATGGCTCAGTGGTTAGCACTGCGCGGTGGCTCAGTGGTTAGCACTGGGCGGTGGCTCAGTGGTTAGCACTGCGCGGTGGTTCAGTGGTTAGCACTGCACGGTGGCTCAGTGGTTAGCAGTGAGTGCGGTGGCTCAGTGGTTAGCAGTGAGTGCGGTGGCTTAGTGGTTAGCAGTGAGTGCGGTGGCTCAGTGGTTAGCAGTGAGTGCGGTGGCTCAGTGGTTAGCAGTGAGTGCAGTGAGATTGGTCAGCGCAGCGCCGTGGGCAGAGTGGTCAGCGCAGTGCAATGGGCAGAGTGGTCAGCGCAGCGCCGTGGGCAGAATGGTCAGCGCAGCGCCGTGGGCAGAGTGGTCAGTGCAGCACTGTGGGCAGAGTGGTCAGCGCAGCGGCGTGGGCAGAGTGGTGAGCGCAGCGCCGTGGGCAGAGTGGTCAGTGCAGCGCCGTGGGCAGAGTGGTCAGCACACACATACACACACACATACACACATTCCGCTATACTTACCTCCGGCTCTGCGTCTTCCCCGCCGCCTGGTTCCTGAGTCGACATGTCGCCGCCCACGGACGAATGGATCCAATATAGGGTCTGGGAAGTCTGGCGAGACTTCCCGGACTCCATCTTGGACAAAGTATGTCGGCGGCCCCGGACGACTGGATCCAATATGGCGTCAGGGAAGTTTGGCAAGACTTCTTGGACGCTATATTGGATCCAGTAGTTCGGGGGCGGCGACATGTCGACTGAGGATCCAGGCGGTGGACGCAGTGCCGGTGGTAAGTATAGCGGAGTGTGTGTGTATGTGTGTGTACAAAGTGACGGAAGTGCGGACAAAGTGACGGAAGTGCGGACAAAGTGACGGAAGTGCCTACATACACACACATATATACACATACTGTACATTGCATATGGAGGGGTGAGGAGAGCGGAGGCTGGAGGGGTGAAGAGGGGTGAGGAGAGCGGAGGCTGGAGGGGTGAGGAGGGGTGAGGAGAGCGGAGGCTGGAGGGGTGAGGACAGGGGAGGCTGGAAGGGTGAGGAGGACGAGGACAGGGGAGGCTGGAGGGCAGAGGACAGGGGAGGCTGGAGGGCAGAGGACAGGGGAGGCTGGAGGGCACAGGACAGGGGAGGCTGGAGGGCAGAGGACAGGGGAGGCTGGAGGGCAGAGGACAGGGGAGGCTGGAGGGCAGAGGACAGGGAGGGCTGGAGGGCAGAGGACAGGGGAGGCTGGAGGGCTGAGGACAGGGGAGACTGGAGGACTGAGGACAAGGGAGGCTGGAGCGGCGACATCACGCCACCTCTCCTCCTCCTACAGGCTGCATACCTCTCTCCCTCGGTGTAGGCTGCACAGCAGCGGTGTCCGTTTACCCGGGGCCACTTGGCCTTTTGCCGTCCGGTCGTCTCCCGCCCGTGATGTGGGGGTGTTTTGGGCAGTGTAGGGGCGGCCGTAAGCGTGGCGGGGCTGGCTGAGTCCCGCTCCGCTTACGGCCACCATCTTGGTCCACCCTGAGCAGGTGTAGTGCCCAAGCCACTTCCGTCGTGTGACGTCATTTTTGTCCCTTGAAGACGGAAGTGGCTTCGGCTTTTATATATATGATGAGCCAGTAAGTAATTTGTACTAGCCACGCTTTGCTGCTAACCTTAATAATCAGTTTATAGAAAAGATCTTATATATTCTTTTTAAATAGATTGGTTCATGTGGACTACACTACTACAATGGCCTTACTTGTGGGATGTCATATATAAAATTGTTGCCATCTAGTGAGTATAGAAAAAAAAATATCTTATGTCTCTCCTATAGTTGTTGCCCATGACACTATATATGTAATTTTAAATTTTAACGCACCTTGGTCTAATCTATATACGGTACCTCAAAAGGGATATTTCTGTGAAATTGTTAGCTGGATTCCATTCTGACTAAAATGGAAGTAATGGAAATCCTGAATCTATGTAAAAGTGCATATACTGATATGGTTGTCTTTCCAGGCTGAAAAGATAAAAGACCTCTCCAAAAAACTTCTGATGAGCCCTCCAATCTAATAGTGCGAAACCCGTCAAGTATGGAGATTTTAATTCATTGGATACCCTCTGGATGACAAAGCATAGCATATTACCACGAGATAAGTGGGGTTTACATCAAGTTTCCCCCTTATGTCTTTATATTAACTATCCTGAACAATAGAGTCAGCCACCTTAAATTGGAGGTTCTCCGATGTTTGTGGTATTATTTTTGTATGGCAAGTAGGGGTCTATGAGGTTAATTGTACCTACTGTTTATGCTGTCGAAACTATCACAATCCATGTGGGTTCCTAGAATCTATGTTTGTAAGTCTGGATCCTTTTAAACATTTGTACAATAAAGCTTGTTTTTTCTTAAAAACTATATCCAAGATTAGTATTACATTAGAACCTCCCCTCCACTTTTTTTTTTTTTTAAATCAACAATAGTGCGGATGGGCAGGGTGTCCCCTAGTAAGTGGCTCCAGAGGACTCCCTGCCTCACCCCACACTTCCCCTATAAATAACCTCCCCTATTAGCCAGCCTCCTTAAACCTATCCACCAATCCCCCTCCAGACATGTTCTCCCTTACTGGTCCATATCACCCCTTCTCAGTTAACCCCTTCCATTCCTTACCCATAAACCTGTCATGGCCGCCTGTCCACCCTATTCTAGGATTCCCTGGCTATTCTTGGCAAGTTAATAGGGATGTAGCATTCCTTTCTCTCTTCAACACCACCTTTTCTACCTAAGAATAAAACACACGACTGCAATGACATGGTGTAAACTGGCCACAGCAGCCTTTATTAAATAATACAATAACAATAGCAACTTAACAAGGGGGTGCACCGAACCCATATGGCAGCCCCCCACCACAAATAACATTTTAACTTTTCATGGGTCTAGGCCTGAGGCAAACTCCAACACATCCCATGGACCAAAATCTCCCTGGCCGCAATACACCAGCCCCGGGGAGCAAGGTTTCAGCACCACCAGGCTGATACCCCATACCAAGCGGGACCAAATCCTGCTATCCTTCCAGGGATGAACTATTTCTCTCACTTTACCATTCCATGTATAAGGCACATACTCCTTATTTAACCTCAGACTCATACCCATCCCCGCCACCAACTGGACGTGTGACCCCTAACACGGCCCGGTCCCTCCACACCTCAAGGGCCCTGTGCACACCCTCTTTCAAATCCAACAACCAAAGGTCTGTCCCCATCGCATTCAAATGGACCCCATCATGCCTCAAGAATTCACCAGACGGCAGCTCCAAGTCCCTGTGACGAACCACCAAACCACCATTCCTGATGAGAAACCTTCCCACTTCCTTGTTAAGCTTCATCCTCGCTCTGTTCTAAGATGACACTGACTGAGCACATCTCCATTGCGTCCGAGCCACAATGTCGGACCAAACGATAATAATACCCGGATAAGAAATCTACAAACCCAGGAGATCAAATTTGATGTCCATCATCAAGTCCCTGGAGGCACGGACGCCCATGTCGTTACCCCCAACATGAACCACCAACACATCTGGCTGCCGGTCCACTCTACTATACTCAGCAATTTCCAGGATCACCCTGCTCCACTTTAAACCCCTCCAACCAAGCCACCTCACCGTTGCCATGTTTCTCTCAAGACCAAGCTGTCAGCCCTCCGGGCGTACATCCGCACGTAGAACCCTCCAGCACACATAAGAGTGCCCAAAAATCCAGACAAGGCAAGGATCTGCAACAGAGAAAACAACCAACCATAAGCCAATACAACAAAACTAATACCACATTGTAAGTACAAAACCAACAAATAACCCTGCCACCAAATGCGGACGAACATAAGACCGAAATCTCCGTGACTCTTCCCCCAAACCCCAATGTGCGGCTTTCGTCGTCGCTCCAATCCGGAAAGAATAGGAACAAAATTCCCCTGGCAGTAATCCAAGCCTGGATAAACACGTCCTAAACACTGCAATTAATTGATATCTGGACAAGGCTGACCCATCCAGATGACGCAACAACGACCCTGGACGACTCCCCCTCAAGCGCAGAAATTGCCCGACCGTAGTCACCGGGCAGCACCGTAGGTCACCAATCCCGTACAGAACAACTAGCTTACCCTTTCCACATTGGTCCGTTTTAGAGCGCCACAAATAACACTCCACTTTACCCGTCAACACGGGTTGGGGTTTCAATGGGCCCACCAGGGTCTCTACAGTCACTGGGAAAGTGTTCATACCTTTTTCCTCTGTCTCACTGGTGCTGGATTCATCCTCCTTCGGGGTCGATGATGCTGGGCGTGAGGCTGCCCACTGCTGGGACACCTTTTTCAGCAGGGCCTCTCTCCATTTCCCCATCGCGGTGATTTGGGTCTTTAGGAGGTGACGTCTTAGTTGTTCTACTTCAGTTCACTGTACTCCGGATTCACCATTGGCATCTGGTCCGGGTCCTCCTCCGGTCTCTGGGAAAATCCTTCACCTCAACCCATGCTCCAGAACTCTCTGAAAACCGCTGATCATGGTGTCCACCAGATCTCTCTCTGCTTCTATCCCAGTGCTCCTTCCACCCTCTCCCCTTCGTGGGTGGTTCCTTCTTCTCTTGCTGTCAGACACACCTGTAGGTAAGTTTCTTAGGCTAACAAACAATTTCGTTAGTCCCAAAGTCTTTGCTGTGGACGGGCACTGCTTTTTCTGCCATTTCACAACCCGACCCACGATGGGAGGTTGCACCACTCCTCCCCTCTCACACATGGCACCTACTCTCCTTAACGGGCGCCATAGCACAGTCCTGTGTATAGTCTCTAGGCGCACTAGACCTGTTCTACCAGGTCGGTACATCCTGTTCGTGACGCCAGATTGACGCACCCACCAGGGCGGTCGGACATTTCGGAACCGGGCCTTCAGTTTTCTTGGGGATGTCACAGTGGCTCCCTAGGCTCCGCGGCCCTGACAGGGTCAATAAATGGGGAAAAGTTTATATGGGAATTAATTTGTGACGCCACCCGTGGTATTCAGCAATGGTAGATGGATGGCCGACGCTGCAATACAGATCCTCTGGGGCTGTTAGTTGCACAGCTGGGATTAGTATGCTCTCCACAGGTAGAGCTGTAGGCCCTAGGGCAGAGGTAGAGTTTATTGTAGGGGCCACAGCACGGTAAATAACTTGAGAACACAGCAGTGTGCAGTCTTTGAAGTTTACTCATAGTTGTTACTTGGCTCTAGGTGGTTCCGGCGTACAACAGGGTGCTGTGTTCTCTGGGTCAAGGCTCCAGACAACTCTCAGATAATTCAGGGATTATCTACCCAGATCCCCTTCTGGTGTTCCTTTCTTGGTCGTCTCCCTGTGCTGGATTCTCGCCCATCTTCCCAGTGCTTCACACCGAGTGTCTTGAGCCAGTAGCTTTGGGTCCTGTCGGGCAATCTTGTCTTGGTCCCCTGACCCTACACGGCAACCTTTTCAAGGAATGGGTGTGGACTTGGACCGTGGTACTTAAAGTCACCTCGGTCCCCGGTTCGCCAGTTAAGTCGTTCAGTTGCTAGTCTGAGGCCGGTCCCCTTTCTGTGGCCTAGTGCCTCTAGCTTACCCCTGGTTCTCTGTCAGCTCATATGCGGGTGCCACGTTAGAATCGCTCACTTCTCATGCCCCTGGGACTCCTACTGCTTCCCTTGAACCCTTCGCTGGCTTGTCTGTCGGTCCTGTCCTCTCTCCGTCCCGGGACGAGCTGCACTGGCTCCAGTTCCCAAGGACATCTCTCTCACGCGTCCTTTCGTCTCTTTGTTGTCTCTCCAACTCCCTCACGTTCTCTCTCTACGTTATTCTATGTCAGTCCATCCTGTACGTCCTCCTATCTGCTTCCCACTTCCTGGTGCTCATGCTCCACTTTCTCCACCCACACCCCTACCTATCTCCCCTCCAGCCTGGGTCCGCCTGAATCCTCGAGCTAAAGTGTGTAGTGATGGGTACGGGTGTGTGGGTGCCGGGTAGTATCCCCTTCTTACCCAAGAGTGGGGTACCACACCTCTTGCTGAGGTGCAGTACCTCTGTGGACACTGGAGTTTTAGGGGTGCCACACTAGTGTAAGAGTGCCATGTTCTGGCTCTTATAGACTTGTACTGAGAGGTTGTAAGGCTAGGGTCACACATGCAGCATGTATTTTAAATCCTGATCCGGTTTTGAGCTTTCAAAAAGCTCAAAACCGGATCAGGAAACGCTCCCCATAGGTAACCCATTTACAGTAAGCCGGCTATTGTTGGCTTTCTACAATATTATCAATGAAGGCGCGGCTCCCCTGACAGTTGCGCAGATACTGTACATAATGTACGTATAGTATCTGCCGCTGTCCGAGGTCCTGTAGGCATTTACATTAGATCTATGGCGGTGCGCTGCTCATAGATCTAATGTAAATGCCTACAGGACCTCGGACAGCGGCAGATACTATACGTACATTACGTACATTATCAGCGCAACTGTCAGGGGAGCCACGGCTTTATTCATAAATTAGTTCAAAGCCGACAATAGCTGGCTTACTGTAAATGGGTTATTAACCCCTGACATGCCCCCAGGAGTGGGAAGCATGTCTCTAGGGGGGTGGGCACCCCCTAGAGACATGATAAACACAACTAATATTAATATTTAATGTTTTATTAAACTGTTAACACTTTGTTCATCCCTGCAGCAGCAGGGATGAACAAAGTAGACGGTAACCGATTACACATCCGGAGCAATCTGGTTACCGGATTGCGGTTTTCTGCACACATTTTTACTTAAAAATGTGTGTAAAGGTAACTGTGGTTACCGCTTCCGGATCTGGAGGCGGCAACCGCAATTGCCTTTGAAAGTGTGACCCCAGCCTAACATAACTTTTGACTTCTGGGCACAGGAGTAACACTCAAAAAAGTTGAAGACACCATAAAGTAACTATAAGACCAGGCGCAGTGAGGCCATGTCCACACACTTCCGCTGTAGGTATTTAGCGGGTCTCCGCTAAATACTTAGGTTTTTTCCAAGAAGCGGAGGTGTGTGTGCACCGCCACTTTCTGAGGACGCAGCCCATAGTTACCTGATGTGTATCGTGGTAACCACTTCACACAGCAGGCTGCCTAGTGTCTGCTTTCCCAGAGCGGACAGGGAAACGCTGCTAGCAGCGTTTCCCTGTGCGTTCGGCTTAAGCGGACACTAGGCAGCCTGCTGTGTGAAGTGGTTACCACGACACACATCGGGTAACTATGGGCTGCGTCCGCAGAAAGCGGCGGTGCACACACACCTCCGCTTCTCGGAAAAAACCTAAGTATTTAGCGGAGACCCGCTAAATACCTACAGCGGAGATGTGTGGACATGGCCTGACTTAGATTTAAAGCACCACTCCAGCAGCTAAATAAAAAAAATGCTGGAGAGGTGTTTTAATTCTAATATGTGCAAACAAACAAATATTAATATGTAATTGAGTAGTATCCTTGGTAAAATGTCTAAATAGAAAACCTCACTCCAATTTTTGATACCAGATACACCTAAATAATTTATTTTTAGCAAAGGCAGTACCTCCTAAAATATAACCTTTATTTGTTTTTATTAAAACAAGGATCACTTCGGATCCTACACACACAGTGTAACCTTGTAAAAGGGGGAAAGGGGGGGGGGGTCGCCCTGTTCTCTTCCTATCTCCCCCTGCCTAACAGCGGAGTTTTCACCTAAAAACCCCCTATGGTGTCCCCGCTCCTCGGCGGCTATCCCTCCTGGTCCTAACTTGTTTATGAAGGGGGGTGATGTTCTTCTTTTTGATTCCCCATATATATGCGATATATCTAAGGGTACAAAAAATGTGTGGATCCCCCTGGTGTCCGGGTCTATCCAAACAAAAGTGGTGAAAAAAGCTTACCACTATAGGAATCACTCTTTTTCTAAAATATGGGAATGGTTACCTATAAATAAACTGTATTTTGGGAGGAAACAGGTACACAATAGCAAGGTTTTGCACTACTGGGTGCTCTTTTCTTGTAATGCTTAATGAACAATCAACAGCATTTGTACCCACTATCGGCAAATCATAGGTATCCCACTTTCCAGTCTATGTGATTAAGATGAGTATATCCACAATACTTTTATCTTAAAGGGTAACCATCCCCCTGCTTAAGCTATGGTCCAACTGGTCCATTATTGTGAGGGTGGTGATTTGTATCTATTTTATGTTGTGTACTAACTGGATATTTACGAGCTACTGATAAGGAACACTGATGTTATTTGTGTATGGTATGGTACCTTTATGGAGGAGAGTGGGATACCTATGGTTTGCCGATACTGGGTACAAATGCTGTTGATTATCCATTAAGCATTACAAGAAAAGAGCACCCAGTAGTGCAAAACCTTGCTATTGTGTACCTGTTTCCTCCCAAAATACAGTTTATTTATATTACATTTTGCATTTTTGGTGCGGACGAGACTGTGTGATTTGTGCGCAGGCATCCGCTGCACACAGATCACATATGGGAGTGAATGGGTGCGCACGGTCATGCGCAGTCAAGCGCAGCACCGTGCGCTCCCATTATAAAGATAGGGGCTGGCGGTGCTGCGCTCACATTGCGGCTCCCCTCCGCAGAACGCTGCAGAGGGGAAC
Organism: Allobates femoralis; assembly: GCA_033576535.1. NCBI lineage: Eukaryota > Metazoa > Chordata > Amphibia > Anura > Aromobatidae > Allobates > Allobates femoralis. Next base: position 256,938,972 of record JARQOC010000003.1, on the reverse strand, counting down.
GCTAATGTGAAAGTAGCCTTAGAGTGCAAGATAACAGCCTGAAGCAGTTAAAGGGAACATGTCACCTCATACTGAGCAACGGCCTGTAAGTTAAAAGTTATTTTTAAACATATTTATAGGGCGGATTTACAGCAAAGAGGGATGGTTAGGGAGCAGCTAGGAAGGTGTAGGGACAGCTAGTGATAAGTCTGGGGGTAGCATGAGGTGACAGGTTCCCTTTAAAGAAAAGCTATCCTCAAATATAATCAATTGTTTAATTAAGATTTTTGTTTTACATTTATTTTTTTTACATATTTGCCATATTTCCTTTTCTTTATCACAATCTTTATTATAAATAATAGAAATTTCGTAGTTGTCACATTGTCCACTGGTTCATTTTTAGACCACATATTGTTTCTGGAAATCCACCAATACATTATTAACATTAAATAGACTCTGACTTCATTTGTACCGTACTAAAACATCTAATGAGCATTTATCAATGTCATTGTGAAGAAAGAGGTGGTAAAGTCGGTTGTGACATGACCTGCTGTGAACAGTGAATAACGTTGAGTGGACCCGTAGAAGTTCGGATTCTGTGGGTTCAGCTGGATTTTAGATAAAATTCTGTTTTGGACCCGAACCTTGACCTGAACCTCTTTGATATTCACTGACGGGGCAGTTCGGCTCTACATCCACATACAGCCAGCCATAAACAAAGCACTTCCAGAGATGAAAAGGTGAGGTTTTGTATTTTTTTGTGCACACTACATCTGATAATGTTGTCGAATTCAGGCCATTCAATCACTGCAAGTGGCTCACACTGGGCCGAGCACCAAGTGATGATCACTCAAGTGGTTTTCATACATAAATCACCTGAACTTAGACATTGATTTTGCTGTAAAGTCTGTGTTCAATGTGAAAAGTGTAAAGTTCAGGCCAGCTCGTCTCTAGTTATCAACTGCTCTTAAAAGTGTTATCTGTCATTTTAGCCCTGCCATTGATAAAGAAACCTTGCTGAAAATGCATCCTGAAAAGCCAGAAACTATGACTATTGTGAGGTAGAGCTTGCTGAGGGGTGTTAGGGAATACACTTTTTGCAGCAGAAGTAAAGCTCATAGGAACAATTTCATGTTTAAATGCGTCCAGCCGCTTTATTAACAACCATAAACCGCAATAGCATAGTTCATATTAATCGACAGAACAAATTATAACTACTGATCTGTTCTAAGGGCGGGTGTGCTGCATGACATATCACTTAGTCCATTATAGTGTCCACAGTCTTCTGTCTATTTAAGACTCTCAGTGGACTGTAGCCTCTTGAACTCAGAGAGCCATCCCAGGTTCTCTAGCTGCGATCTCTGTCCCTCCTGGCTTCCAGGGAAATACAGTTGTGGCTCCCCTATGACAAGGCGCCACAGGGAGGTACTGCACCCCAAACAGAAGGTGTAGTGCCTCGTAGTCACGGATATGGAAGAAACGACATAGTCTGCACCCAACACCCACACAACAGGACACCTTAGTACAGGGGACCATATATTCAGTAGGTACCAGGGGGTGGAGCCTAGAGGAGCGGGAAGACATGGAGTGACAGTGAGAACACTAGTTAGTCAGACGATGTTAGGAAGAGAGAGAGGATGGACGCAGGGGACCCTGTGTGGGCCCAATAAGTAGGAGCCGCAGCACCACAGGACTAAATCCCCACCTCTGTCCCAAATTGGGTCCAGGACACTAATAGGAAAAAGGACTAAATACCGGTGGCGGGAAGGTTCGCCTTATACAGCTCCCGTCCATACCGGAAAGGGCCAAAAGTACCTTTTAGTAACAGACCTGGGGACCGGCAAACGGGCTCTTTAGTCTGGTTGAGAGCAGTGAGCCAAGAGCCACTGGGAGTAGAGACCAAGAAAGCCATTAGAAGAACACCTCTGACAGACTCTGTAAAAAGCCTCCTTAATCCGTGGCTACAATCTCCGTTAAAACAGACTGTACCATGTACCGATTTCATCTGGTGCCAGTAAAGACCTGTTTGAGCTGATCTGGTGTCTGGTGTCCTTTCATCCGTCGCCCGGAGGGCCTCTACAGCATCACAGAGGGGAAGGTGAAGACTACGACTCGCATCTTCCACCCCACTGCCCTGAGGTAAAGTTCCACCTGTGGGGAGCTGTACTACCAAAGCTGCATTTCCATCACTTCAGCAGCCGGCCGCAGCGCTGGTAACCTTATTACCAGGTACCACAGGTGGCGTCACATTACAAATCCCCCATAATCATCACCCCCACCCCGCCACTGAGGGTCTAGGGCACGGAACCGGAAACCGACCAGCCGTGATCCCCACTGAAGTGAACCCCCTGTCCCGGTATCCAAGTACCCTGTCGACCGACTCACAGTCTCCTGACCATGTGTCTCCAGGAAAATGGCGTCTGCAGCCACTTCCAAACACAGACTACAATACACAATGGATAAAAGCACTCTCATAGGGAGGCCCTGGTGGTCTAGTGGGGCAAGTTAAAAGGTGATGGAGGGGGTCACCTCTTACCTGTGATTGCTGTGCACCTTCGCACAACCTCAGAGAAGTGTGTGGCTCAAAGGACCTCCGGCTCCACTCTGACACCGGCTCTACTCTGAAGCAGCTCACGCCGGCTTCCTGACCTGCTCCAGGCATGCTAAGATTGGATGAAATGCGGTCATGTGACTTACAAGTCACCGGTCACATGGTCTGACATCACCACAGGTCCTATCAGTCCAGGGACGCTTAGCTAGGGTTATTCGTGCCTCTCCACAGCTCCAGTAACAACACACCCAGAAGGGTGGTTGTGCAGAATTAAGGAAAGAAAGAGTTATTGGCTAAGAATGCTGGGGGGCACAAATAAAGAGATTACTTATGGGTTAACATGTTTATTTACCACAACACGTTTCTGACTAACTCAGGGTATGGGGTCTCGGGTATCTGGGCCCACTTCTGCGGTAGGGATTGCACTGGTGGCCTGCCCAGACCCGTGGCCCTGGTGGTCAACTAAAAAGGGGTAGTTAAAATGGGAATAAAAGTTTATAATAATAATAATAATAATAATAATAAAGCTTTATTTATATAGTGCCAACATATTCTGCAGCGCTTTACAATGTAGGGTACAGAAAATATACAGTAAGTAATTACAGTAGAGAACAAATACAGTACAATAATTGGATACAAAACAATAGGCATAGAATCAATGTAATAAAGAAAATACAATAAATAAAGCAAGAAATGAAGGTGACCCTGCTCAAAAGAGCTTACAATCTACAACAGGAAAGGGGTTGCACAAGGTACAGGGGCTTATTGCACTGATGGTCCAGGCATCTTGAGGAAATGGGGCATAGGACTAAGCTTACATGGATGGTCATTATACAGTCTGTGTAGAGCTTTTTGATTTGGTGGAGTTTGTAGAAGAGTAATGTCCAGAGGGATAGCCCATTCACTGTCTACAGTACAAAGGACTTCTATTAGGGAGTATGATAGGCCGCCTTAAAAAGATGCGTTTTTAGGGATCGTCTGAAGTCATGCAAGTTGTGGATAGTCCTGATTTCTTGGGGTAAAGCATTCCAGAGGTTTGGAGCAGCTCTGGAGAAATCTTGGAACCGGGAGTGGGAGGATCGGATTAGTGCAGATGTTAGTCGAAGGTCATTTCAGGAACGTAGAGAACGGGTGGGGTGATAGACAGAGATGAGGGAGGAGAGGTAGGGGGGTGCTGCACTGTGAAGAGCTTTGTGGGTGAGAACAAGCAATTTGAATTTGATCCTGTAGTATACGGGCAGCCAGTGCAATGACTGGCACAGAGCAGAGGCATCTGAGTAACGATTGGCCAGATGGGTGATCCTGGCTGCTGCATTAAGGATGGACTGGAGAGGAGAAAGTCTGCTGAGGGGGAGGCCGCTTAATAGAGAATTGCAATAGTCAAGGGGGAATGGATTAGGGCCACGGTGAGTGTTTTTGCTGTTTCCATGGTGAGAAAGGGGGCGGACTCTAGAGATATTCTTCAGGTGTAAGCGACAGGAGCGGACGAGAGATTGTGTGTGGGAGGAGAAGGAAAGATCGGTGTCAAACATAACACCCAGACAGCGAGCCTGCTGCCTAGGCGTTATCGTGGTGCCACAAACTGAGAGAGAGATGTCCGATTTAGGGAGGTTGGTGGATGGGGGAGCAGAAGTAGTTCAGTTTTGGAAAGGTTTCGTTTCAAATAGAGAGCAGACATGATATTGGAAACTGCAGCTAGACAGTCATTGGTGTTCTTTAATACCGCAGGGGTAAGGTCAGGGGCTGAAGTGTATAGTTGTGTGTCATCAGCATAAAATGGTACTGAAAGCCAAATCTGCTGATGGTGCGTCCAATTGGGGCTGTGTAGAGAGAAAAGAGGAGAGGGCCAAGGACTGAACCCTGAGGGACTCCAATAGTGAGAGGAAGAGGGGAAGAAGTGGAGCCAGCAAAAGATACACTGAAAGAGCAGTCAGAAAGATAGGAGGAGAGCCAGGAGAGAGCAGTGTCCTTTATGCCAATGGAGAGCAGTATAGAGAGTAGGAAATGATGGTCGACAGTGTCAAAAGCTGCAGAGAGGTCAAGAAGAATAAGCAGAGAGTGGTCACCATTACGTTTTGTTGTCAGAAGGTCATTGGTCACTTTGATGAGGGTAGTTTCTGTAGAGTGAAGGGGGCGGAAACCAGACTGTAATGGGTCTAGAAGAGAGTGAGCGGTGAGGTAACGGGTGAGGCAAGAATAGACCAGGCGCTCCAAGAGTTTAGAGATGAAGGGGAGATTGGAGACTGGTCTGTAGTTATTTGTGCAGGTTGGGTCGAGAGTGGTTTTCTTTAATAATGGGGTAATGATCGAGTGTTTGAAGGAGGAGGGGAAGATGCCAGAAGAGAGGGAGAGATTGAAGATTTTGGTTAGATGAGTGGTGACGACTGGAGAGAGGGACTGGAGCAGGTGTGAGGGAATGGGGTCAGTAGTGCATGTGGTGGGACGAGAGGAAGAAAGGAGCCTGGAGACTTCTTCTTCTGTGACTGGGTCAAATGTGGAGAGTGAACCGGAGGAGGTGTGGGGAAGAATGGGGGTGGCAGCGCTTGGAGGCTGAGAGCTGATTTCCTGGCGGATGTTGTCTATTTTCTCCTTGAAGTAGGAAGCCAGGTCATCAGCACAGAGGTCAGTGATGGGGGCCTGCACTTTGGGACTGAGGAGAGAGTGAAAGGTGTCAAAGAGTTTTTTTGGATTGTTGGATAGTGAGGAGACCAGGGTGGTGAAGTAGGTCTGTTTGGCAAGGTGAAGGGCAGAGTTGTAAGTTTTGAGCATGAATTTATAGTGGATAAAGTCTCCTGGTGAGCGAGTTTTCCTCCATAGACGTTCAGCACTCCTAGAGCATCGCTGGAGGAATCGAGTTTGTGGTGTGAGCCAGGGCTGTTTTGTTCTATGTTTGGTGGTTCTGAGGGTGAGGGGCGCTACTTGGTCCAGGGTGCTTCTGAGAGTGTCGTTGTAGTGATTTACTGCTTGATCTGGACAGGAGATTGAAGAGATTGGGGACAGTGATGAGATGAGGGAATCTGTGAGTGCATGAGGGTTAATGGCCTGTAGATTTCTAGATGTGTGATAGATAGGATTGGGCTGTGGTGGCCGAGGGTTAGTGAGTGAGAAGGAGAGAATGTTGTGGTCAGAGAGAAGAGTTGAGTTATCCAAGGGGGAGGATGAGCAGAGCCGGGTAAAGACCAGGTCAAGGGTGTTACCGTCTTCGTGCGTCTCAGAGGTTGAGAGCTGTGAGAGGCTGAGAGAAGTAGTAAAAGATAGGAGCTGGGATGCAGATGGGGAGATGGGGCTGTTTATAGGAATGTTAAAGTCTCCCAGAATAAGGGTTGGTAAATCTGAGCGCATGAAATGCGGGAGCCACGCGGAGAAGTGGTCGAGGAACTGGGTGGGTGACCCTGGGGGGCGGTATACCACTGCTACTTTGAGGGGGAGGGGATGG